>CAKKOB020000032.1:90672-128503 GCA_918844115.2 Phlebotomus perniciosus
GAAACTTTTTGAAGCGCACATCATTTTTGGAATGTAGGGACCCTAATTCGTGGAGCGCCCCTACTCCGGGGCCCCGGCGGTGACCCCCATTTTGGTGACCCATTACAATAAGCTGGGATATGGGAATCCCAGCTAAAAAGTAAGTCAAAGTTCTCTATTGCAAGTCATCACTATTTTTTATTAGTGTATTTAGTAAAAACCCCGTGGTTCTTTTTCAAGCAATGCAGAGATTTTCTGGATGATTTTCGCCTTTTTTTGTTCACAGAACTTGTGACTTCCTTGCCAAAAATTTTTTTTCCTGAATTATTTTCCCGGAAAGCCTTCCTTATTTGATTTGGTGTATTTTCCACTGCATTGCAAGGGGGCTTACCCAGGAATTGTACACCGCAATAAAATCACGTAGAGGTGTTTGTTGAAATTAAATAAATTCTATAGAGAGAATCCACTAAGGGATTTCGCCTTATCTAGCGTGTTTCACGGTAAAAAAAGCGTAAATCTTAATTCATTTATGTGTCAGGACGTGAGAGCTTTTGTCTCGTCCTAAATGATTTTTTTCGTCTCACCGACGGTGTTTATTGTGTTGGACGTGAAAAGTCGTTACATGGTATCTAAGGAAGATGCTCCATGTGTGTTCTTGTCACATTCTCTTTACGTTTTCTTATACTCACCAAGTCCACCCTCATTTCGCTCGTGTTTGCCGAAGCAAACTGAGTTGTAAATATCACTAAAAGCTGGAAATAGTTTCCATAAATTTCCACCACAATTGTACATCATTCGTGCTGGGGCGAGGAAAGTCTGAGGGAGTTGTCTTGTGACTGGCCGTGACGGGTGGAATTCGTGCTGATGACGCTGGACACGTAGATTTGCCTTCACAGCAAATTGCTGGGCGACTCTTCAACCATTTTACACGCACGCACACATTTCAAATCAACCGCAAATCGACTTCAACGGCACTCAATGAGGGTCCTCTTTGTGTGAACTTTTGGGGTTCATCGACGGTTCGGACAAATTTCCCTGGCCAGAGAAATGCGGCCTCAATTCAAACAATTTCCCATCTCAATAAAAGTAAAATGCTTTCATATTTTTTGCAAAACAAATTGGAAAATATTCATTCAGGCAAAATATTTATCCAATTTTTTATACATATGTATATGAATATTCATTTTTTTGCCAATCATTCAAAATGTTTTTTTGCTTTTGGTTTCGCGATTCAATAATAAACATTTATTGTGTCGCTAGTTCTCGTTGCAATTGTCCCAATATTTGTCTTTCAATGCGACAGCTTTTCCACGGAATCATTTTGAGAGTCATAATTTAATATGCGATCAGAATAAGGCACATTCAAATTGATTTCAATTATTTTGCACGAAGAATTGAAAAATGCGCAGAATTTTAAATTTTATTAAAAGTTAGTTTTCTAAAACAAAAAGAACTTTGATAATAGCTTTAAAATTGAATGAACGTCTTAGCTTTCGATGTTTCTCTTGAAATCATTTTTAAGGTTTAAATGGCTTAAATCACGTGACGAATTACTTTTTAGATATTTTTTTGTTATTTCAACGAAGACTTCTTTTGTTAAGTATGAAAATTAAACAGTTTACAAATCTTTAGATGTTTTTAATTTTTTTAATTTTAATTTTTTCGTTGTTTTCAAATTTATTTTACAAAGACGAAAATTTTTTAAAATTGAATGAATTTTAAAGCAGTCGAATTTTCTTTATGTCTTATACAAGTCAAACAAAGGTGAATATCACAAGACTCAAAGCTTTTCAGGTCACTTGTAAGATTCTATTTCATGCCAGAATGTGGTCCATTGACACCCTTTCACGAGATAAGGTGGAAAATCCTGTAGGGGATTTTGCCTCTCAAAGGAATCATTTACCAAGAGGGAAATTGAATTTCAGAGAAGACCGCATTTTCAACGGAACTCCATATATACAATGTCCAGTGGGAGTTCAAAGCTTCTTTTCTCCAAAAATTTCATCAGTGCAAATTTTCCATTCGACGAAAATCAATTAATCCAGGTCATTTCGTTGTGATAATCGAGGTCACGGTGTATTTTTAATAGATTGATGATGGTCCACCCAGTGGCCAGAGGTGACCACAATAGAAGCCGGAAATTGACATGTAATCTATTAGATTTTCCATTCTTTCGCCTCGAACTGGCGGAGAACTTGACCACATAATCCGCTTAGGATGGGTGTGAGGATGGAATTGTGGGAATTTATGTGGGTGATGGTCACATTGGATTTTCCACCAACTCAACCCATCATTCAACAAAAAGTGATATGGAAGGGATCGAGGTCGGAGTGGCGAGACTCCTTAATTTTCCAGCACGCCCGGCGAGAAAATCCCTCTTTCTCTTTCAATGCGATTTTTGTGGTTTCACGGTGCATCATTATCAATTCTCTGCACCTCGAGGAGTGACTTTAAGTACTTGCCGAGAAAGCTTTCCCACCGCGCCCGATAATTTATGGCAATTCCATTGCTCAGACATCCCCCAGGACGTCCTGCTGGGATGGGTGGAAAAGCTCTCTGTGAAAAATCGAGTTGGGAGTGTGAAGAATCTCAATGGCTTTCCAAATGCCTGGGCGATGGAAAAGTGCTGCAGAATAAAAGGACATTCAACGACTCCGCTTTTATTGGACTCTCCATCATTGGGGGTTAAATCAAATTTTCACCCACATTTTTCTCCTCAAATTGGACTTCTCAAGGTGTGTGTTTTTTACCAACCACCAAGTGAAAGGGAGTGGAAAAGGTCTAAATGTATATACAATTCAATTGTTGACATCAAGATTTAAACAGTTGACAGTTGAAATTCAAGTTTCAAAACTATGCAACGAAAATAAATGGAGCTGCCTCATCATCCATCATCTGCACGAGTAACATTGCACGTCTGTGATGATTTTCTCTGCACTTTTCCATGACATTTCATCGTGGAGTCACCTTCCGGAGAGAGGATGATTTCAGGGAGGACGCTCTTATTTGGTGGTTCCTGGTGTAAATGCCATTAATCATCTTCTATAACTCTCTGTGGACGACGGGGAATTGCATGAAATTGAAGCAATATATCAGTTGAGTGCATTGACACGATGAAATTACAAGACTTCCATCTCAAGGGAATGATTTTGGAGAAAGAAAACGTACACCATATAATACAATGTGATAAAGAATTCATCTGATTGGTGTTGAAAATGTTCAGAAATGTAGCTAGGAATTAGAAAAATAAACTCTGAAAGTTTGACTTAATTTCGTCAATTAGTCTCTGAGTTATTGGTTAAAATGTGAAACATAAAACATAGAAAAACATCGAAAGAGCTGTAATTTGCGTAATTTTCATGCGATTTTTAAAATTTTGAATCCTTTGGAAAGTTTATAAAATTCTCAAACTTTCGCTTTCACAGTAAATGACTTCCTTTCTTTATTTCTATATGAGAGTGTCGCTGAAAGGAGTGTTTAAGCATCCTCCACCTCTTGTCACCTGCCCATTTACCTCAACTCACATCACAACGCGCTACAACAAAGGGCACGACTGGGAAGAATTGATGATGGTGGAGTTGGAGAAAAAAAGAGAATGAAGCGATTGAAAATGAACAACAACACGATAAATCTCGTGGGCCTAATGAGACTCTCGATGGACTCTGACACAAGTTAAATGACTGCCAGACTCCAAAAGCGCTTTATTTGTACATTCAGCTGTCCATAATCTGTCAAAATCCTCTGTCGAAATTATTCAACAAGCCTCTCATGAGGTGCTCACCAGAAATGCGGGGGATTCTCTTTTCATCATTTTCACATGGCGGATGGAAATTGAGTGGTTGATAGGGTGGAAGCCCATGTTTGAAATGTTGACCGTCAACTCTATACATAATATTATAACATGGATCATTTCCAAGATCATTTCTCACTTCTTACGCAGAGACAATCGATTCAAACGTCTCTGACTTTCTAAAGCAGATGGACAAAATCCCTGGATATAAGAAGTCTTCACAATCGATCTGACACAGATTTTCTTTGGCAGAAATCCATTGAGAGTGCCTAGGAGTGTTTTTTTCTGGGAGAAAGTGCATTTGAGTGTATCACCTGTGTCTCCCCTCAGGCTCCTCGGGTGGTAAATTACACATGAGGGACGCCACAAGACCTAAGACGACAGCAATCTCAGTCCCACTGACATCATGTTATCCAGTGGAGCTACAAAAATGAAGAAATGTGACATGGGAGGATATCCCAGGGGCACAACATCCCACACTCTGTTGTACACCCATCCGAAACTAGTTTAGGAATCAATTCATTTTTCATGAGGAAAAATTTCGCTTGAAATATTTAAATAAAATCCTGGGGGATTTCTGAGAAAATCGAAGATAATTCCTAGTAAAGTGCTAAAGGCTCTCTCTGTCATAAAGTGATAACATGACATCCAATCGGACTGAAATTTGGTTACAATGTAGTCCAAAATAAATAAGAAAGAACTCTGAAAATTTGGATAAATTTCATAGATTAGTTCTTGAGATATTAGCATAAATGTGCAGCTAAAAACATAGAAAAACATCGAAACTCTTACCATTAGCTCAATTCTTAATCGATTTTGGAAATTCCTAATGAATTCTAAAGCTGAGAAAATTTCAAGAAGGAAATTAAGTTTGTTTTTAATTCTTGCTTAATCTCTTTCAATTACAAATGCCTTGGACGTTTCTGAAAGCGACTGATTTTGATTTATTCCCTCTACTAAGGAACTATAAACTCTTCTATACTATACAAAGTCAGTGGTGCCCTTTTTTCTCGCCTTCACTCCAATTAAATATTTAAAACAGTTTTCAGAAGAGTTCTCTGTGAAATCTTGCAGAAATTTCACACTACCGTGCGTGTTCTGGTGAATGTCTAATAAATCACTCGAGCTTTTATATATTTTTTCACAACTTTATTAAGACGTTAAACTCGCCTTGTTCCCTTTTGTTTTACGACTATTTTGTGTGTTTTTATGTGTTTTGAGATGCTATCCGTGATAGTGTTTTGCACATGAGACCCAATGGAATATCATTAAATTCACTTGTAGCGCATTTTCTTGGTCGGTCCGAAAAGAATTTTACTACCGCATAATTTAAGCTTGAAAGTGCCTCTCGAAAATTTTCTATTGAAACTTATCTGGGTGGGTGTTTCCACAGTGCTGAGGATTAATTGCAGCAGAACGATAAAGTTGTGTTATTGCAGTGCACATATTCCCCAATTTTGACTCTCACAACTACATATACTGATGAGGAATATATTATATTTGGGATTTGCACGTGTGCCGGGGTTTTGAGAGAAAATATCATTAGAGAGAACATATATAAAAAAAAAATTGGGATTAAATGTACAAAAGACGCAAATGAATGGCCCCTCGAGTGATTTTGTTGGGGAAGATGTTTGGAGGGATGTTCTTCGAGTGATGAAGAAAATCTCACTCAGGCTGTCGTTTTCACTGGCACAATGGCACGTGTGTGGGTGAAGCCAGAAGCCTCAGGAGTGGTGGTGAAAATCCGATTAGATGAAAAACCTTTCACGCTCCTCACACAAATTCCCGCATTCAAGGCACAGTGGAGCCTTTCTCTCCTTATTTATTGCACTGATGTGTATCGTGAATATCCCCTCAATGCCATCCTCAACTGACAACAGAAAACTTTGGGTGAATGTCATTCACAGAGCTGCAAATTCATCCCCTAATTGCATCTGAAAATTCCTCTGCAAACACCAGCAAATTTTCTGCACATAAGCTCGTCTCCCGTCCAGGTGAAATGTTTAAATTTTGCTCTATAAATAGCACTTCTCATCAATAAGTGAATTGGGAGCCAACGATTTGCCATTTAAGTGATTTTCTCTGTCAATTGGATATTAGTCCTGCATAATTAAAAATAGGCGCCTCATTTACCATGAATCCCATTTTCCAGCAACAGAGAAAGCTGCGAGAGATTCTCATGTGACTTAAAAGTTTAAAAAGTTCGTATGGGAAGTGGAATGTGATGTTGCTGATTGGGGATAGGAAATTTAAATAAAATCGATAGAGCTTTTTTCGAGAGAGTCAAATTTGAAGGTTAAATTGATAAGCTTCAGAGGTTAGCAAAAAGTAAGTTTTTAAGGTCATTAATATTCTTTAAAGTTGCTTTCAGAACATTTTACGAGCAGTCTTGAAAATTTTCATGAGGTTTGGATCACGTTTATACCTTCTATCTAAGTTTATCTTACAGCTTTTGACAGATATTCCTTTGGGAGCAGTAATAGATTTTGCCAAAGCTTTTTTGTGAAAGTTTTCAAAAGCTTTCTAAGTACAGATAAATGAAAGCTTTCACACTCGTGGTGTACACCTTTTTTATCCTAATGTCTCTGTCTTAAAAATTTGGTTAAATATTGATAATATTCTGTAAAAGCTTTAAATCCTAGGTAATAATAACTTTTATATATAAGCTTTCAAGCATCGCATTACTCAGCAAATGCAAAAGCTTAACATTATGAACTTAAATTTTACTCAAAAATTTCTCTAGAATTACGGAGTTTTCAAATACTTCCAAAAGTTTACCTCACAAAAATCAGTGAAAAGTGTCTTTATTGAGAAACTGTGAGAGAAGTAGAGACCATAAGTAAAGAGTGTCTCAATTGTTTCTCGGAAATGGATCATGATTGAAGCGAAGAGCCATTGAAGGAGGGCAAAAACCCTCAATTTTGAGTCCAATTCACAGCTTTTCTGGGCGAATCCTCTGCACACACAATCTCAGTGATTGCAATTGAGATAGTGAGGCGTGAAGGAGCAGCAATTTCATCGCAAAGTGGACTCTGATGGAACTTCCTTCGCCGGCGACGGGAGCTTTTCCTCATGCTGATGAAAAGCTACTTCTATATATCCCTTGTGTGATCCATCTGAGAATCTTCCACTCGATGGCATTCTTCATTTCCTTATAGCTTATTCTATGGGTGAAGAATAACAGAAATTCCATCCCTTGCATACTCATCAAATGACATTCAGTTTCTCAACGCCCAATTTTCCAGCAAACGCGAGAGCAAGGCCTCGAGGGCGAATGTGCGAAGATCGATGTGTGCTGAGAGACTCATTTCGCCCACCCACCCCCGAGGGACTCTCACGTGAGCCTTCATTACCTGGGCGTTTTTGCCTTGTGGCACACCTTTTGCAGACACCATCGCACAATGTGGCCCAATTAGAGCCACCTCAGTGTGGGCTTGTTGGCGCAACGCAATCAATCTTTATTAACACGATTTTAATTATGATATTCTTTTGATTCTCCATCTACCTCCCAGGGGCACATTTCGTGCTACCTTGCACAGCTAAGACTGACGGAGGTGTTAATTTTTAATGGTGACACGAAATGAGCAGAGCTTTCGCCACAAGAACTTCCGAGAGACTCTTTTCATTGCCGTGTCTTTGTTCGCAACGCGCGAAAGAAACTTCCGAGGGAGCTGAATTGCTTACAAAATAAATTTTTAAGGGATTTCCCGCCTGAATACGTTACGTCAATTTAAATTTAAATTATGATAGAAAATGAAAAGAAAGATGATGAGAACTGTTTGATTCAGTCGGTTTTCAATGGAAGTGACGTTCTAGCAGAAAGTCAGTAATTTTCTAGCAGCTTTCATATCTAAATTCTAGCAGAAGCTTCATGAAACTTCCTATATAGAAACCTTAAGATTTTAAAAATCGTAACGTTTGTATTGCATATCTTAAGCATCATTAACTCTAAATAAAAACTTTTTTAAATACTGGGCTCTAGGGCTCTATTCTGCCAATAAAGATAAAGATAAAGATAAAGAAATAAAGAGAAAAATAAAGATTTGGTATTCTACAAACAAGATTTCAAAATAAAGCTGTCAGATGTCTTTATTTTTCACTTGGATAAAAATATTTCAAGATTTGGTATTCTAGGTTCAAGATTTCAAAGCGGCTTTAACCTTCAATATTCTTTGTTTTTCTCAAGATTTCAAAGGTGATCTCGAGGTGCTTTGAAAGCTTTATTTGTGCGTTTGTGTATCTTGACATTGTTTTCTTCGTTTTCCTCATCCATCCCAGATTGGCAGAGAATTTTTTTCCGGCTTTTCGTGAAAATTCAGGAGAAAACACCACTTACTACCACACAGTAAACGTATTGTAGAATATTGGCGCTTTTGACCGAGGTGTCAACGTCGCCAAGACAGTTTGGATATTGAAACCTTTATTTACAATTATTCACCATTTTATCCAAGATCGCAGAATACGAAATCTTGAAATCTTTAAAATCTTTATTTCTTTATCTTTATCTTTATTCGCAGAATAGAGCCCATTGTTTAAATAAAAACAAGAAATTCAGCAAATTTTTTCCTTAAAATTTTATCATTAGTCTGTGCAAAAAACTCATGTTTTTTTTTGAAGTTTTCATGTTTTTTAGTTTTTAAAAGTTTAAAATTTCCTCTGGTAATTGTACAAAATTTATCGTATTGAGTTTCCGTTTGTCCATCAAGAGCCCCAACAACGCCAAATCTGTTCGTAGTGCTTACTTGGTCTGGCCTCAAGAAACCATGTCTCAAATGAAGCGCCATTAATTTTGGTCAGTGTTCAACTTTTCTCGATTGTTACACCGAATATGTGCTGCGCGCGCTGCTATAAATATTATTAAGTTTTTTTGTATCTCTCTCTCTCTGGTGTTGGTCGTCTGAGAAATGCCGGGAAAAACCAGCTTTTGCGCCCTCGACGTCTTTTTGGACTGGAGAGAGAGAGAGTGGCGGCTGCAATCTTGTGTCTCCACTTCTTTCACTCACAGCATCTTCAGGTCACAAAAGCGCTTACGATGACCAGTGAGATGTGGTCAAACTGGGGAACCTGAACTTACTGATGATGCCTGTGTTGTATAATGCCGATGGATGAGTGAGACGGAGGTGAGAGTGAGGCTGGAGCATTGCCATCCACTTCGATCTCCATCCATCGTCTCTTTGGGCGATTCACCAGTCAAGAGAAGGTTACTGAACTTTTTCATTTATACCCACTTTTTCTTTGAGTTTATTTTGTGATCTTCATTCGATGGTTTTAGTGAAAAATTTCACCACAAGATATAGTGAGAAGATTTTGCCGATTTTAGATATTATCCCTCTTTTTTTAATTTATATAATAGAAATAAAATACCTCATGACGGAAGTCACCAAAGAAATTTTTCACAGAGTTATTAATAATTGTGTTTTTTTGCTGTCTACACGCGGGATGCGTGTGAAGGTGGCATAAGGCGCTTGTATAATTTCATGGTCTACTCACCATCCTCATCAATGTCCACATGATTCTGCCACGTTAAAATGTGCCATAGAAGAAATTCATATTTCTCTTTTTTCTGGTTTCTTCCACCTTGACATGGCAAAGTGGAAAATGACAAACACATGAAATTTTGGTGTTTGAACAAAAATATAATTGTCACGATTTGTTCGGCGAGAGAGGTAAAATAAATTTTTGATTATGTCAACATAATTCGTTGCTTTCTATTTCCCTCATTGACTCTTTCCTTCTTGTCATATGATTATTATTTATTCACGGTATGTCAGTTTTGATGGACAGCAGAGAAAACAAGAAATACAATTTGGTATACTTTTAAAAATCACCTTTCTGGAGTCTCAAGATCTCCAAGAAAACACCAATTGGGTCTTGAATTTCTGGGAACTTTTCTGTTCACCTGGGTTGTGAAAATGCCTCCGGATGAGAGTTCTTTTCTCTGTCTATTATTTAAGGTATTTTTCTTTGTTTAAACAGAGCGTCTGGGTGAAGATTGACTCTCGCTGACCATTGTCAGTAAATTAGTGAATGGTTCATGAGATGAGAGAAAATGGGTCACAGAAACAAGGTTTCAGTGCTTCAAAATTCATCATTTTATGGAGACCAAAGAGATGTAAATAAAGTGAGTTTTATTCTGTGAAACATTGATTAATTTCTCGGGAAGTCAGTTATGCCGTTTAACAGAAATTTTGCATAATATCTGCAGCGGAGGATATAATGGTCATCCGGACAAAATAGACTCATTAGTTTTATGGTGTCTAATGATATCTTGAGACACTCACAAAACACGAGGTAACTGAGGGACAATTAAGTAAAATTTACTCCTTCCCCAGCACGTTTTGCTATATGTTTCTTTTTTTTCTTGTTTTGCTGTATGATTTATCTCTTCGAATGGATACATGAAGGAGACCATTGCGTGATATAATTAAATCGCCATCACTAACGGATTTCTCGCGACTACGACAGCAGACACAATAGTTGACTGAAGAGACAATAAAAGCGATAATAGTCTCTATAAATTACTCCAAGTGTCAACTTCTTTTTATTGCCATTTACTCTCTTCATCTGTAACCTGACATGACTGCTTTGACCTCTTATGTTAAGAGATTATTTAGCCACTGTAGAGTAAATTGAAAATGTTGTGGTTTTTTTTTTACATTACCACTTTGTTTAGAGGCTCTTTGTCTAAATACCTGTGTCTCTGTAACAATGTTGTACGAAAAATTATTGCAAACACACGCTCTTGATCTCAATACCCGTCTCTCATAATGGGCAACATGGTGATGGTATCAGGAGGACTCCTTGTAAAGTAGAGTAAAATGTACCCTCATTGAATGGCTTTGGTATGTTCTGTTGGTATACGTATTGATCAATATGGCGATGATCTCTGCATAGCGGATTTTCTGCATAATTTCCCCGATAATTTCCTCTTCTTGTTCTTGAAATTCTTCGCGGTTTTTTCTTAAGATTGATCTTCCCTCGTTCATTTATCACGCATTTTCTCAATAAATGCCACTATATGCTCCACTATAGGAGCGGGCATGCCGGCGAGGTCGCGAGAGGAGGAAGTTCAGGAGACAGAAGTGCCACGATGTAGATTGGACAATGTTGGCTGGTTGTTAGGTTTGTTTATAACACAAATGAGAGATTTGTATTGTCGGGTCGATCGAGTCACGATTGAACGGACACCAAATGTCTGACAAGATTAATTTGCACGATTTTCCAAATGCTTGTCTCTCCCTCGTCTCACTTTTTGGCATCGTGTCTGGGCGACTTGAGAGTGTGGCCAAAGCATTTTTGTATGCTGCCTTTGAAGGTAGGGGGGAAAACCGTGACTTTGTATCCCATAGAATTCCCTCCTCCCCGTATGTCTCTGTGTGTCTCGTGTGTCTCTTGTCGATTGACTTATGTGCAATTGAGTGAATTAATGAACTTTTTCCGCAGAATTGGCGGGAAAAAAATTCTCATCAGCTTGTTGGTCCTGAAAGTGTCTCTCATGACTTTCATATGATGACAAGGAATTCCTAATGATACTATCAATCTCTCAAGTGATCTCTTAAGCATGTCATTTGCAATTTAAGCCACTCCTCGGTGCGATTTTATTGTGTTAGAGAAATTGAGGAGTATATATTCATTTGAAATGGTAATCCAAAGCGGATCCTCATCGATCATATTACCCTCCTCTCGCATGGAAAAACTCTTTTCCCTCAAGTGTATACACCTCTCGACACCGCAAAAGTGCTGCACGAGCACAAGACAGTGAACGATAATGTCAGTTATGACTGGAGATTGCAATTTGAAGTGCGTTGCATGAAAAAAGGCATTTTTCAAGTATCAGTTCAGAAAGCAATTAAAGATCAAAAGTCTATAATCTATAGACACATTTTACTCTTTCTCTCTCCCTTATTGTGCACATAATTATTTTGATAACACACCACTTGAGAAATGGTGGAAAAAGGCATCCACTTGAGTTGTTGTTTTCATCGATTATTTTCATATATAAAAGTACATATAATAATATTTTGAATTTATGATTAGATTTTCTCTCTATTTATCAGTGCAGCGAAACAGAATCGTAAACCTATTTTATACGCACAAGACTTATCGTTTTAAATTATTATAAACACATTCCTTCTTTAAAGTTACAATATTGTGCGGCGGAGTATATTTCAACCAAATAACTGCGATATCAGCACTATTTTGAGTATATTTGAGAGATTCTCTAAATATTTACACAAATTCTAATAATTGTTCAAAAACAAAATTAGAAATGTTTAGTTGTTCAGAAGAGAGTCGAATGTTGTCACTTTTTAGTAGAAATGACCTCTCAAATCAACACCCTTTCGAGGGTTAATCATTCTATTTCTTTCACTATAGGAGATGCAGTGGCTTGTGTTCTATTTCTGCATCGCAAACTGTACTTAATTACATAGAACTACTAATTGGTGCAGCTGTCAGAAAGTGTATTTTACGCTTAGCATTATAGACGCATCATTATTTAATGCATTTTGCATTTGCAACTGTACAAGAGTGTTGCACTCATGGCTATAAAATATAGTGTTGGCCGATATGAAATATGTATTGAGTATTCAATAAAATTCTTATCTTTCCGCTGGTGTATTGCATATCATAACAGCGAGAGATGATTTCTCTTCATCATCCACCAATGATTATTTGAATTGTGTCGATGAAATATTACATTAAAGATTCTTTCAACACAAATTCTCATCTGTAGACGTGCTTGCTGAGAGAGAATTCTTCTGGAGGAGACGCGATATTCTGTCATCAAACGGCATAAGAGACAAAAAGTCAAAAATAAAGCCGTCCTCCTCTGGGTTCATCTTCGTGAGAGAGAAAAAATATTATTTATACAATATTGTACCAAAGAACGGAGGAAGAGATGAAGCACATTTTTGAGGCAACCCATATATACATATAATATATTACTTGTCTTAATAGATTGCTATTTAGTTGGAAGATGAACTGGGAAATGTCATAAGAATGTGGGTGTCTTTTCCCACCCAACAGACATACATTTTCCACCGAATCTTATGAGCATCTCTGTGTTGTCACCCAACTCAAACATCATCCTCAATTAACATTCAGAAATATCGACTTTTATTCCTACTAATAAATTTCATTTCTATGAAAAGCCACATCAAAGTGCATTTTAAAAATATCTCATATATTATTCATTATGAAAATGAGTGAAGTTAGAAATTTCCATGTGGGAAAAGGAAATCTATTTTATAACTCTTCATCATAGAATATTTGATACACCCAACAACTGCTTCTTTCTTTAACAAAATAATTGCATAAAAAATAATTTCATCAAGTTGATGCCTTAACCCAAATAGTAAAAACAACTTTTCAGACGCTCTTCCTTGTCCTTTTCACGCCAGAAGTTCTCTGTGTGAAGGCAAGTGGTCAGGAAGATTAATAGACGTCCCCATAAATCTCTCCTCCAATTCAGAAATCCATTAAAAAGTGCAATTAAAATATTTCAGACAAACCCAAGATAGATGTGGCAGACTAAAGTTCCTCATGTACTTTGTTCTTTTTATAAATTACCCATCAACCAGAAGTTAAACGTAGTAAAATTTTCGGGACATATTGAGAAAGCTGGTTAGATTACAGTGATTGTGTTATTTTTTTTGTCTGGGTGTAAAATTCGCTCTCTGGCAGTTTATCAGTGTATTAAAGTGACTTTATCGACAAAGTTACTCAACAGTTCACATGAAAACCGCCAACAATTATATCATGTTCATTGACGAGCGACAAATTGATAGAAAGACATCCCGTCGACTGAGTAATTAGTTAGAGACAGAGAATATGTCACACATTTCTCGGATTCACGGTTCAGCTATTGCATCTCCCAAACTTTTAGTAATTTAGAAGTTTACCTAATAATATTATCATGGATTATATTTAAGTTTTTCATTTGGCTAAGCTTGTTGAATCCTATAAAGTTGTTAAAATAAATTTAATACAAAACAGAACAGGTTTTCACGATTGAAAATCATCTATAAAAGCCGGAAAGTTAAAATATTATTATGTCAGTAACAGTTTCCAAATCCAAAATTAGGAGAAATGTGAATTTAACTGCAAAATCTTTTACGAGATTACTATCAAATTTCAACAACATCTCACCCAAAAAGCTAATTTTGCTTATTCATTCATACGATTCATCTTAAGATGTGGCACACTCCCAAACGCCATACAGCTGTCTCTCCACCCTTCACTAAATTCAGAGAAAACACACATCACCCAAAAATGGTGAAAAATTCCATCGTGATTCCGGCAAAATATGATACAGTGTCTTACCCGGGGGTTAGAAAAGAAATCCATGTGAATGGGCCTAGAAAAAAAGAGCTGAAAGTCAACAAAACGGAAAACTATTATCAACTCATAACCGCATTTATAATATGAGCAGATAGTGATCTCGCTCGCCACGCCAATTTGCACACATGATGCACATCTCCCATTCTTTGGCTGCGAAGAGGAAAAATAAGCATTAAGGCACCATTTGATATTATGCACAAGATAGTCTTGGACTTTTTGCTGTGGCGGGCTCCTCATGTCTTTTTTATGCAATTCTAATGTTCTGCAATTGCAGAAAAAAGGGGCAAAAGAATGCTATATGCTCACGTCCGAGATGGGCCTCGTGGTTTTTGTGTGTTGAATTACAATAATTCTTTTTTTTTGCATAATGGCTATTACAGAGAATTATGTATAAAAGCATTTAGCGCAAAAGAAGAGGCGCACAATATCATGAATTTTCTACTATAAACTCCTATAAATCAATGCAAATTGTAACGCTGGTGTGTTTAGATTGTTAGATGCTGCAAGGGGGAGAAAAATGAATTAAGAAGCCAAGGTGAAAAGTAAAGAAAATCACTGAAGTTA
The DNA here is from genome assembly GCA_918844115.2 of Phlebotomus perniciosus. Classification (NCBI taxonomy): domain Eukaryota; kingdom Metazoa; phylum Arthropoda; class Insecta; order Diptera; family Psychodidae; genus Phlebotomus; species Phlebotomus perniciosus. The sequence goes on from CAKKOB020000032.1 coordinate 105,350, forward strand.
TAAAACTAACCTTGGTATAATGATGGTTGATATAAAACCGGCCTGAATGCATTTTTAGAAACTGCATCTTATATGGCATAAACAATCACAGAACAGTGTCTCGGTGGGTTTCCCTTGCCCTCTTTCACTCAACAATTTTCTGCATAAATTTCAAAAGTACACAATAACACACAATATCCAGTTCTTGCACTTTCCAGTGCGTCTCTCTCCCCTCCCGAATGACGATGGGAAATTTCAGGCAATTTATGCGCGACGCTTCGCGATTTAATGCCCAAGGGTTGGCCGAGGGTTTAATGGGCATGTCGTGGTCGGTCAACGTCATTCCAGGGTGATCTCACTTGTGGCTGACAGCGGAAAACCCGTTTTTCTCGCGGAATATTCAAATTACCCCATTCGCACGCATCAAAATCTTTTACATCCACATCATGCGGCCCCTTTATCTCGCATTTCTTCTGAAGGGCGACTTCACCCCTCCCTGATTCATGACTGCTTTCTCAGGGTTTTCCGTATATATCGCGGTCTGTGCATATGTTTCTTTCTCCGTGAAAAAATAATAACATTCATCCACTAATACAAGCTTTTCTTTATTTTTGTTACCTATAATTTGTTTTACGTATAGATATTATTATTTTTTTGGCCGCCGGTGAAAACTATACCTGTGGAATTCTATTCTTATTGACTTTACTAATTTCGGGCATTGGCTTTACCAGAGATTCGTTTATATAGTACTTAAAATTTTATTAAAATAATTTTGCAGAGGAAAACATATCCACACAAAATCACTTTGTACTGGCTTTAAATTCTTCTCCATTTCCAAAAGATTTTGTTCTCGATTCCTTTGAACACAGGACCTTCCTAATCTTCTCTCATATCTAATATTTTAAAACGCTAAATCTCAATTTAGAGCCCTATACCATTAGCATATGAGCATCTATAAATAATTCCTCCGTAAATGATGTTTTTTGGAGATATACCAGAAAGTCTCAAATTTTCGAAGTTCATAAAAATTGTGTCAGGTTGCTCGTCTTTTATTTTCCCTCCACTCTATACACTTTTATTACATTTCAGATTTTATTTCAAATATCCGAAGATGTGATGGAGGTAAAAAAAAATGAATCTCCATGGAAAATTGCGTCAAAATAGGAGAGGGGGAAGAGAGCGTTTAGAAATTATATAGACGAGAAAACATTCAAGGGAGAATCCTTGGTATGTCGAGGAAAAAAATATATAATAATATTGAGATCATCTTCATGACGGAGAAAAGGCGTGTGTGTGGCAATAAAATGCTGAGAAATTCGACTGGAAAATGTGAAAATGAAGACATGGGTGTCTTGGCGGGGATCTCGTGTGTCGTTGAGCTGGGCTGTTTATGGGGAGCACGAGATAAGGAGGCCCGAGACAAATGACGTCAATGGCCCGATAAGTGAAAACGATGTTGATAAACTCGGTGCTTTTTTGCGCCCTGATAAGTGGGCTGGCGGAACGGGAGCCGGCGGATCACAGGCGGGTGCGGGGGCCGAGCGGGAAGAAAGCAGGGCACCAGCCACATGAAGAGATGTGTGTTGTTTGGGGGCCACACAGTTTTGTCTGTTGACTATTTATACATTTACTGTGTAATCTTGGCTGTATAAATATAAAAGTGCTCTCTTATCAGTGTCAATGGTGAGTATGTTGTATGGGACTCCACGAGAGACACTGGGTATAGAAATTCGAAAGACTCGTGCGAGGGGCAATCGCAGAAAATGTGTGTATAAATAATGAAGACATAGAAGAAAAATATTATTATTAATAAAGAGAGCCGAAGAAAAAAAAGAGGCAAAAGCTCTGAGAACAGCGAAATGAAAGAGTATCTATAATATACTGTAGCTTTTTTCTGCTGAACCTCGTGTGACATTCTTCAAGATAATGGAGTAATTATTAGTTTTTATGCAATGACTAAACGAATGCCTTCATTCATTATTTCTCATCATCCCAACTGTGTCCATATATATGTACACATCCCCATTAAATACACTGGCTAATTTAATAAATTAAATCGCATGCCATAATTATTGAAAAATGACGAAGAGGCGCAACGTTCAATAAAACCAATAAGGGCGAGACGTCATCAATTGAAATAATGAACTAGATTGGCGGATTCATTAGAAAGCAATCCTGATATATAGATTTATTTTCTAGCCTCTTGTGTGGACAGGCAGATGCTGATGGCTAAGCACAAAAGTGCACAGTTAAACTTCAAATCAAATCACATAATTTATTGTTGGCCATTACAAATTGCAATCTGTTTCTTGTTAGCTTTTCTATACAAATGCACACAATTGCTCATTGAAGACTTATTTTCTCTCCCCAATGAGGAAAATTCAAAGATCAACAAACAAGATCAATAATCTCATCAAATCAATCATAATTTATTTGTATGTATGTATATATAAATATATACATACAATCATACTGCAAGTCGCATAACGTATAATATATTTCATTTGAGTCAGGGTATGATATGATATGATATGATATGATTCGATTCTACGAAATACACTTCTTTGATATTAAGACATACATACATATTTACAGTAGAACAGAGGGCTGGATTCTGAGAAAAACCTCTGACCAAGTTAAACAAAAAAAATTATTGCAAAATGACTTTACGGAGTGCTCTGCCACGTTTTATCGGACGAATTGGGGACCTTGACCTTTTACAAAGATGTTAAACTAATACCAATATGTTCGGGTTTGACTTTAGGAAGTGACTTAAGATTTTATCCATAATAATTCATACATCCATATTAATTTGACATCTAAAACGGACATACGGATACGCTGTGGGAAAGACGGAGAAATAGCAAGACAACATTTTTCCAAAAATTGCCCAGAATATTGAAGTGATGTCAGATAATGACCGGCAAGGGGTGGAAGGACATTCGGATATGTTAGCAAAATACTTGGATTGTATGTATTGCCCTTAATAGTCGGGAATGCGTGTCGGGGCAATAAAAAAGGAATAGAGATCAATTTGTGCACATGATGACTGGAGAGATGTGTGTAGAAGCTGCGAGTTGCAATGATGCAAATGGTTTAGTAAAATGGTTTGAGAATATAATGTCGCGCGTTCTATGCATGAAATCCGATTGCAATCGTTGATATGGCAAGTCATAACATAAATAATCAACTGGAGATACACAGTCGAGAGAGTCGGATGTCTCGACCGTCGACTAGGCCATTTTATTGATTTAGTTGTCTGATGAGCTTTATTGCATTCGATGCTATGAGATGTGGTAATTGGTATCCAATTACCATCGTCCACTTATCCGTGGCACACATTTTATGTTATGTTTCTGTCATTTGACTGGGAGCGCGTAGGGAGAAGGAAAAGATGATGAAGTGCAATGAGATGATAGGCGGGAAGATATCAATGGGTTATTTGTTGCTGGTTATAAAGAATAAAAAGAAAGATATATACCTACTGTTTAGGAAGGTGACCCCTTATGGATGGAGTAATACCTGATTATTGATCTTTATAATGCCAAAAGGAATTGCTTTGTTAATTCTACAAGATTTAGTGTAATATGGATTTGATGAGATAAAAAAGTTCGCCCAGAGCTATAATGCAAATCTCTGTTGTGACTGTCTCTAAATCCCATGGCAATTAATCAGATTTTCTAAAATAGAACCCTCATCCACTCTCTTTCGCAGGCTGTCATCGAGGAACCCCACATTCTGGCGAACTCCATAGACATTCCCCAGAAGAAGTCCAAATTGATAGATGATGCGGCTTATGCTCTGGATTATCATACGTACCATCCCTATGCCCAGTTCTATGCTCACCAATTACGGCAACAGCACCAGCAGCAACTGTCGGCGTTCCGGCCATGGACGCCACTTACACCAAAACACCTCGCCCACCTCGGCTACTCGAACGTCCCGGGACTGCCCTACCTCAGCCAGGAGCCACCAATCCTGCAGAATCCCGAGCGAGTGGTGCGATTATCAGAATGTGAACGCTTCGAGCGCACCTTCCAGCCCAATGTTGCCTTAGCGCCGCGTCGGGTGAATGGGCTGACCAAGGAACTCTCCCCGCGAGACACCACCCGCATTGTCACCACCGATATCCCCATCAAACTCGAGCGGGTCACCTCGCCGCGGGAGAACTCAGTCGCGGGGGCATCACCAGAGCTAAGGGTGTCCTCTCCGGCGGAAGATGGGGCGCCCGTGAGTCCTGAACAACTGTCCGGCAGCAATGAGATCACATCCAGCACATCCCCAGTACCGCTCACGGGTAGTCAAGTAACCACTAACGGACTTAGTCCGTCGCCACCTAGGAGTGCGTCCGACAGTCATTCCGCCGGACACACCATCCATCTGCATCACAATCACCAGGCGCCGGCGGCGGTGGTGCTGAAGAACGGAGGAACACCCGCCCTGGCCGGGAATCCCGAGTTCGAATTGTCCACGGACACGGACGATGACAGTCTCACCGGGGAGGCAGACAGCAGCATCACAGGAGCGCCGTGGGATGTGGCTGCTGTGGCGGAGGCACTAAAAGATGCGGCGCCGGCGGACAGAGACAAGGTGCTTCACATAATAAAGGTAAAAATTCAGATTTTTTAAAAGAAAATGTTTTTATTTGTGTTTGAGACTTAAGATAAGACTTATCTAAGGGCAACCCATGTATTAATCCAAAAAGGACCATTTTCATCATCATCACTGTCTATAGAAAGATCGGCGTCTACGGCCATATACTGGACCATTTTCAATTCTATTTTTTTGTATAAGTAGAACCCATATAAGCCTCAATATAAACAATTTAATTTAAACATTTTAAGCCGATAATGATGATGTTGGTCAACTTTTGACAAATTTACAAAAAATTACAAAATTTTAACGTAACAGACAAAATTCTCCAACTACAAGTAAACTTGCCCGATCGATCGAATGAATAAACGAACCTCCTTTTTACGATTTAATACTCAAATCTCAGGAAAATCTTCGCAGAATTGTCGTATTATAAACAAAAAAAAAGAAAACGTAAAAATTTTCAGAAATTTAAGCAAATTTTTTACAAATTACGAATAAATCAATTTACTCACTTTCAAGCAATTATTTGTTGCATAAATTATTGCAAGAAGATTTGAGGTAATTTTATTATATATAGCTTTTTGCTGACCAGACAATTTCACTCCCTATTACAGGTGCTTGTGCAAGAGAACATGCAGCTAAGACAGTGCAGTGCCGAGAATGCCCGCCTGGTGCAGGAGCTGCGGCACAAGGATGACCAAATAGCTGTGCTGCTGCTAGAACAGCAGCGTCGGCACCTTCCACCACCGGAACCCATCACATCCGTGGTGGTGAAGCCGGAGCCGCCGATTGAGGTGGCGACGAGCAAAACGACTGAGGTGATCATGAAGCCACTGAAGAAGTCGGCCCGACGGAGTCCCGAGGACACGGTGGTGGTTATGCCGCCCAATAAGAGGTACACACTCAGTGCGGCCGTGGCGGCCGCCGAGGACATTCCTGACCCGCCCAAGGATTCCATCAAGCGGGTGGAGATGGTGAATGGGGTGGGTGGTGAGCACAAGGTGCGTGAGAATGGGGTGGCCATTCAATGTAAGGACAGTGGATAAAATTGGCGGGTCTCTGTCATACTCATGACACCGACCTGCAGATCGTGAGGGCAGTGCAGGATGGCCACCAGCCCCAAAAAATTCGAGAAACCCACCCACACAATTTTCGCTTGTTTCTCTTCACTGATCGTGTGTTAAACACATTGGACGCGAAGTTGCAAACTCTTACAATTTTTAATTTCTTTATTCTCTCGCCAGATCATTTGCAAAATGTTGTGAATGGGGGAGAAACAATTGAATATTTTTTTTTATTAAATATTCGAAAAAGGAGATACCTTAAACTGCTAAGGACAAAAATAGTCGTAAAAAAGAATGATAAAAAAAACTATTGAATGCCACAAAGTGGCGATGCCAGTGTCTATTGATCGAATTAATAATTTTTAGGAATGTCGTATAATTCACTTTCATTACTTTCTATATCTTTCATTTAAACTTGTAGAAATAGGCTAAATTCTGCACATTTCATGAGCATAGCTCACGAAAGTGACGAGAATTAAAAAACAAAGGTGTAAAGATGAGAATGTAAATTACGGTCAGTTCTTATTACTTTCTACTGCAACTGAGTAGTGTGTGAAGAATTATTTATAGGATCTTGTAAATATTTTCTCTATTTAGAGGATAACTTTCTATTTTATCTCTTATCCTGCCTGTACAATGGAGCTATTGTACATGATAGGAGGCAGAAAAAAAACTATTTGTATCATTTGTATTTATATGTTAATTATTTATTGTGTGATTTGAAGAGATGGAACGATAAATGAATAGTCTCTAAGTTAAATTGAAGGTGAATTTTTCATTTTGCAATATATTATCTCCCAAAATCTGCGTGAAAGCCAATAAATTTCAAGAATGACAGAAAAAAAGAATATTTTACTGCAAAATCTTTAGTCTAAATTGCAATTTTCAAATTGAGAGACATCATTTCATAGAATTTTTTCAACAGTGAAAAAATACCAGTGAAATTTTTTTTTGTGAAGGAAAATCTCAAACAAAATTTACCATTGACCAATTTTTCCAAAGTGACTTTTGCATTTCATTGAATGAACAGCGTGTCTCATAAATAATGTCATATTTTCGGTAAGACGATTACACACAATTTTCCTAATGAAAACCATAGCGAGATTACTAATATTTAGTAAGAAAAGGCAACAAGAATTAAATAAATACGAATTTATTAAGAATGGTATTTTTTTTAAACGTGTTGTTTCAGTAGGAAAGTCTATTTCTTTGACAAATTTGAGGCAATTTGAGATTAATGCCAGTTTTTTTATATCTCAAAATCGCGTATAAATTGACTTTATCAACCCAAGGGACTTTAATTAGGATTTTTTTTTTGAAAACAATTCTTACATAGTTTCCGTGACGTCAATCGAGTACACAAATAGACTATAGTGAATAGAGGGCAAGAAAAAGAACTTCATTGATAAATAATAGTTTAAGTCGCACAAACAAATCATAAATAGTGAATTATAAATGTGGGAAGTCTGTCTGATAATGATGAGATGGAAAAAATGGGGAAGAGATTGCTCGGCTGTGCGTAAGATTTTTTTTACTCCTTTTTCGCCACAAGAAAATTTCCCGGAGCATGAAAAACATGTGTAAGTAGAATAACACTCTTTTACGCTCTCTAGATTGCGACAGACGTATGCGCTCTTGACCAAAAGTCTCTCAGATCCTTAAAAAGAAGCCCGTAAACGTACTGAAATAATGTTGAACCTATGGGGTGGACAAGATATTATTGCCAATATGTATGCACTTTGCTAATTCTAACTGATTTCAAGAAGAAAACAAACCAAATTTGCAGATTTTAGGCAAAGTTTGATTCATTTTGTCTACGCTGAGGCAAAATTTATCACTATAAATTTCAACAGATTAAGTAAGTTTTTATTCATAAAAAAAATATATAAAGTATAATTTTTCAAATTTTTTGTCAGACCTTTTGAAATTTCAAGTTAACATCCGCTTCACGTTATATTAAAAAAAAATATAGAAAGTCGTCAAGACTTTATACTCATTAGAGTTTCAAGTTTTTTTTTTATTAAATTTAATGATTCAGTGGATTTGTTCACCCCTTGGATTGTTCATAAACTTCGTCGTACAGACCAAAATCCCGGACCTGGGGATGGAATATGGGCTTGTGGTGAGGCTCTGCACGCAAAAATTCCGTGGGTGGTCTCTGGTCTCACCATCAAAAGGTCATTAGTGTGCAGCACGGAAGGGCGGTATTTTGCATAAAATAATTGATTGTCCTGTGTGTTCATCCATAACGATTTATTTATTGAGGTTCACACAAAATTCGAGCAGGGAGTTGATGGTATTGTGTTGTGATTTATTTGGAAATTTATTAAATCAATTCGAGAATTATTCACTCGAGTTCACTCAGACTCCCTTTCCCTCCAAGCGGTCTCCTTCCCAAACTCATTTTTCAATTTTAATTAGCAGATATGAACGATAAATAAATATTCACTTTTCTGTGTATCATTATTTCCTTCATGGACCTGTAAATTATGCATTTTTCCGTTATTTGAGCTGAGTTTAATTGATCTAAGTTTCCCCAAACACACTTAAATTTTCAAGATGTTTTTTTTTTTAGAAATGAGAGATAAAAATCCACCCATAAATTTGCTTTTCTGGGGGTGGTAAAAGCTGAATTATTAATTTTGCAAATTAAATTTTTTATTAATTAATATATTTGATCGCTTGGAAATGACTTTTCGTCTTGCTCTCTATTATTTTCTCCCTACAATAACTGAGCCCTACATCGTGGCTCTCTAACTTAGATGCTCCAATTAAGAGGTGACAATCAGCATCTTACCAAGTGCAACCCTCGTGAGACATTCAGGTGTGACGGAGGGCTCACCACAGAGCGAGAAGCAATTTGGAGTGTGGTCTTAGGAGGGGTTAATTTAAACGCAAAATTGAAATGAAGCACCCCTGATTCCATAGTTAGGTGGGTTGCGTTTTGGATTTGAAATGCTCCTACATGAAATTTAAATTATAACTTAAAACATACAATCGTAATTGTAAACTCTGTGCACTCTATGTAATACACCAAAACATTTTTACATTTACATACATAATAATTGTCTCGTCTCTGTGTGTAGTTTCTTCTAAGCGGAGGGAAAAGTACGAAAGAGTGCATAAGATGCAAGGGAAAATCGAGTTGGAATATATATCGAACACAATTTTGCTAATATAATTTTCAACACAAAGTTTTTGGAGGAATTTCATTATTTATTTTTCATTTATCATTCGACTTTAGGCTATTTTGTGCGATTTAAAACTTATTTGGCGTATAAAGTGGAAAATTCGAGTTTGAAGAAAATTCTAATGTACACTTGACGATTTTACGTAAGATCTAAACAAGAAAAAATCATTGCAATAAAATATTATAATAAAAATTACTGCCAAAATTGCGAGAAAATTGAGCAAGAAATATTAAAGTTGCGCTAATTTTAGACTGTTACTTTTTAGGCTTATGAAAATCACCATCAGCGACTTTTTTCCACCGCGAGTTTGTCAATATTATTAAAATTAATAAATTTATCGAAGGAAAATCCATTTAATCATTAATTAATGTCCCGGAATTTCCCCTTTAATAATGGCTAATGGACGTTTTTACATGCTTGAATTGCTATTTTGCTGAGCATATTATTTAATTTCAACTCATCCAATCTCATATAAAGCTAATTTTATCAATTTGAAAGTACAAAATATTGAAGGTGCTGTAAATAATAAATTTTGAAAATATGAAAAAATGATAAAAAACAAACTATAATACAAAGTGTGTGGATGTTTGATGATTAAAGTAAAATAAACATAAAAGAAATAGATCAATGTAAAATAAATAGAATATAGAATATTTTTCAGTAGCAGCACTTTATTTTATTTTTTATTAATTTTTTAAAGCTGTATAATTGCAATGAATTTCTTCTTATTTGTCTCCTCAGCAAAGTCAGTAAAATAAAATAGAAATTGTATGTTTGTGTAGACAGAAATGACTTAAAACTCAGTGAAAAAAATGACAAGAAATACTAAACAATAAATAATTTACAAAATATAAAATAAAAATATTGCGGTTAATTTGCGAATAAAATATAATTAATAATCGTAAAGAAAAAAAAACATAAAGTCTCGCCAAAAATTTTACTATAATATTTAGTAGCGATGAGAAGATTTCCTACTTTTATATTTCCTTCTAAAATTTAAAAAAAAAATGATAATGAGGCAAAGAATTAAATTGTTAAGAGAAAAAAGAAGATGAAAAAGAAGAGAGAGAGAGAAAGCAGAACAAAGAGATTGTTAATTTCGAGCAAAAAAGAAAATAAGTGAAAAAGTAAACTCTTGTTGAATTTATTCAATTAAAATGAAATTATTATTATATTTTTCAAAAAAAGATAAAATCATGAGAAAGCATGATATATTGACTACTTGAGAAATTATAGTTATTATAAATTAAAGAAAAGAAAAAACTTGAAATTATTAGTTGGCTGTTATTTGATATAAAAAAAATTAATTATTATATTTGGTGATCTCATCTCTTTTTAAAGAAGAACTATGTAGACAAAAAAAGATAATGGATTAAAAAAAGGAGAAAAAAACATGAAAATTATTGTGGAAAAATTTCATAGGTACTGTATATAAATTAGGAATTATTTTCGTTTTTGTACATTTTTGACAAAAAGTGCCATTTGCGTATGAATTATCATTTTTTTTAAATAGAGAACAAGAAAAGCACAAAAATACATTTTACAAAAACATCAAAAATTAAATTTTTTACATGAGAAAATGAAAACCAGAAAGCGACAATGGAATAGTGCAATTTTCTTTTCTCAAAATAAGGAAAAAAAAGACGACAAAAGTGCACTCAAGAAATAGTCAAAAGAATTTATGAAAAAAAGAGATAAATAACCCTGATAATCAATTTTTAAAGTTTCTTATCATTTCCACTTTTATGTTTGACAAAAATAATAAATCTATATTGGAATTTTACACATTTTTAAAAAGAAAGGAAAAAAAGTGAAATAGATTGTAGTAAAACATAAAATTAGTATTAAAAGTAAAAATATCCAAAAAAAAACGTGAAGATTGTATGTACCATAAAGATAGTAAGGCGACAAATGATAAAAATCTCTATAACTCAAGTTCTTTTTCAATTGAAAGTGGATAAAAGAAGAAAAATATTTCTAATATTTGCATAAGGTGGAAAATATGTAAGAAAAAGCCGAAAAATAGACACACAGACACACGAGAACATTTTTCTGTAATGAAAATGAAATGAAGGAAACATAAATATGAAAATGATGAGAAAAAAAAAATGCAAAACGTACCTTAGACAACTTATAAATGTAAAATGAAGAAGGGAGAAGAAAATATGTAAGTACTAAAATTACTATGAATATATATAAATATATATTTAATAATGAATTAATAGCATAGAAATTCAGAGTAAAAAATGAACAGGAGAAGATGAAAAAAACAATATTAATACTTACAATTTACCTACGAAGTAAAGATTAATAATTTTTAGGACAGCACCGTTTGTTGTCTCTATTTTTCTTTCCTTCTTCCTCCCCTTTTTCATCATTTTTTGTGTTTCTTTTGTAGAAGGAACTCGGTAAAAATTCATAAGAGTATGTTATAATGAATAAAATATATATAACTATATTTACTATTATTATGTATAAAATTCTGATTACAGAAATAAATGCAAATATAAAAGCTTAAATGAGGAAATGTTTTTATTAAACTTCAAAGAAAATCCTTATGTTTTGGTTCCCGCGGTTTTTATGGCCAAGTGAAACATATGTTTCATATAATGCATAATGTTTCATGAAACGACAATGAAATGTGCTTTCCTTGCAGCGCGCCTAGCATTATGCAAAATATGAGATACCAAATGAAATGCCGCCAAATCCAGGAAAACAAGGAAAATTGATAGGAAAGTCTTTGATTGATGGAAAATTTAATGGAACTGCATACGAAAATACACTTGGGTACACATAATGACAATGTAGCAATGCTGGATTACATAAAAATCAAAAAGCAGCACACAGAAAGGTGAACCAAGGAGCAGAAGTTCATTTTCAATGCGATAAGTAGTTCAGTCGGCCCTCTTCCAGCTCCTCCGGTGGAATCTCATGAGGTCCTGGACCGACATCTGTAAATTACGAATAGGAAGATTAATTTTCCACAAACCCACTCACTGACTCTTTTTCTGAGCGGAAAGACCTTTTATTTTGTCCTGAACCGTCATGAAGCTGCTTCTGATGTTATCAAGGGCAGCTCCCAGGCCTGTCTTTATCTGGTTAAACTCCTGCGTGACGAGAGACAATCTTCCCAAGAGATAATTGAGATTTGAGTCCACTTCCGTCATTCGGCTCGTGATGAGAGTGACTTTGCCCTCCATACTGTCCATCGTGGACACTGTTCCATTCACATAAGACTCTGTCTGCTGCTGCAGACGATCCAAAGCGGCTTTGCTGGAGGAGATCTCCTGGTACATGATGCCCACCTGACGCCATACCTACAGAGAAAATTTGCAAGTTTCGGTAAACTTCTGGGGTCGTTGTGGAAATTTTAAATTTATAATAGCTTTTACATTGGACCTTTCTCTATCCAAACCCCTTTCCAGAACTTCACGGAAAAATTCTCAGTTTCGTGGACATTCTCTCAAAGAGACCCTTATAAAATTTGCACTCCATATAATCAATCGGTTCAGGGAGTCTAGAACCTAGGCCTATCACAAATCTGAATGTATCTAAAAAAGCGATTATAACTACCTAATTTAGATTTGTAAAATAAAATTCTGATAGGTAGGTAAAACTGAACTTTATCACCTGTTCTCTTTTTCGAGAAAAGATGAGAGAAAATAAATCTTTACATCTTATATGTAGGTATAAGACACTTTACCTGCGAAATTTCCGTCTCGATCTTCGAGCTGAGATTTGCCAGAGATCCCAAATGATTGTCCAAGATCGTTTCATCCAGAGCATCAAATCTCTTAGTGAGAGTGTCATTGAGATCTCCATTGGAATTGGCAACAATTTCTCCCACTTGTTGAGCAATTTGATGAACTCCCAGCTCCACCTTCCTCTTCGTATCCAGCACACTGTCGGCCGTCTGCAGGAGCATCTTATCGATCTTTGACAGTGCAGACACGTCCGCCTGCAGAGTCTCCTGACGCTTCCCGAACTCCTCGAAGAAGGACTCAGCTGATGATGTGGCTTCAGACAAAGTCTTCAGGACATCCGTCACTGTGGATTGAATCTCATCATGAGTCTCTTTAATGCGTGTAGCTGTCTTCGTGAAGCTCTTATCTGAGGCCTCCAGAACCTCCAGTTTCATATCCTGGATAGCTTCAAGGGTCTCCTTAGCTGTTTCTTGGACAAATTCTCGTGTGAGGGGTTGTTTTGTGCCCTCGGGGTTCATGTTTGAGACTCTCGTGCGAATATCCGCCAGAGCTTCAGTGACGAGTCCCTCAAAACCAGCATTTGTGGTGCCAGACGTTGGACTCTGAGTGGATGCGGAGGTCACGTAGAAATTCACCAGCTTCTCCTCAAGTTTCTCCATCACCTCATCAGCCACGCTGAGCTTCGAGCTCAGCATCTTCTCAGTCTGCTCCAGGAATACTTTGGTGTTAACATCAGCTGTCTGGCGTTCGCTCCTCAGCTCAGCAATCTCTCGCCTCAAGCCCTTAATGTTGTCTGAGAGATCGTCAATCTTGTGTCCCACATCCTCATCCTCCTCCGACAGATCTCCCTTCCCCACAATATATCGCCCATGACCATTGGCATTGTCCGTCATCCACTTGAGCACAGCATCCAATGCCTCTGCCAATTTGTTCTGCTGATCCGTCACGGCGTTCTCCCGACTGATGAGCATCGACTCGATCTGACTCACGCGCTCATCCAGTCGACTGAAAGTGCCCTTCATGGGCTCAAACTGACGCTGACCCTTCTGCAGTTGCACCAGAGCGCGCTTTACCAGCTCCCCAATGTTACGCTCTCGCTGCTCATGGCGCTCCAGCTTCAAATCAATCTGCCCTATTGAGAACGTGAGCGTCTTAATTCCCTCCTTAATTGCCGCATTGCTGCAAAAAAAGAACATAAAATCTAAAAATTGCGACTCTGCTCCTCAATTCAGCCTCTTCTCGCAGTATTTCAAGTTCAAAATGCATGATTCCAAAAATAATTTCTCGCCCAACCATCTCGAGACTCTCGTCATCTCAAGAGACGAATGCATTTTGTTCTGGTAATTGAAATTCCAAATGCATCCCCATTTCCGAGGAAGAGAGCAAGTGTCGAGAGATGCAATCTCACAAAACTCCACTACATCAATTAATTCCATTGTTTCACAACCAAACCCCCTCACTGGGATGCTGAAGAAGTGATTCAAAGTCCCGGCTAAAAGGTTTATGAAATTTCTGGCTGCCAGAGAAAATTTCGAGGGAAATCCTTTGTTTTGCATTACTTTTGGCTTTTTCTCAAATTTCACAGTAAGAGTAGAAACATCTGCTTTTTAATGACTTTCTGCAGCATCATTCTCAAATTTTATACAGTTGAGAAGAATGACCTGAGAACGATGAACGCGATGAACTATACATTTTACGCATAAAAATTCACTGAATTTTGATCGACATGAGACCGAATCGGACGCATTTTGTAAGGATAATAAAATTTTGTGACTTACGAAACTTCTTCAGTGCTGGTTGGTGAGCAGAATAACAGTAGAGAGCAGAGGAAAAAAATATCTGGAAGAAAGGAAAGAAAAAATATATAAATGCTTATACTGTTAATGTTGATCTTTGAAGCACACAATATCTTGAAAAATGTTTTATACTATACTTTATTATATTTTTTTAAATAATTTATCAGATTTTAATTGATACATAAGTAATGAGTATCTTGGAAATAATTAAAATAATAAATAACCTTTTAACAGTTTAAAGACAAATTCTTAAATATTATTGGAAAAAGGGAGTATTAGGAGTATTATAACTTTACAAATAGTTGCCCTTTACTTGAACTAAATACAGATTAAGAGGAATATTATTGAATAATATTTTAAATTATTAAATTGAACTAAAAAGCAAAATAAAGATAAAATTTCAACTTCTCAATTGTATTACAAAAATTGCCACCTAAATATTTACATAGATTATTGTATGTAATTATTTATTAACTTTCTTGTTATTTCTTAAGTTTAGAATCACGAGATCAAAAAAAATCGACGTATTTCGCAAAACTTGAGGTCATTTAAGAGCAATGAAATTTTTATATTTATGAGAAAAATGCGCATCGCAATTATTCAACAAATCCTCAGCCCCCTTCTTCTATAGATAGCAACAGTTTGAGAAGTCGCAGAGCCAAGCAGAAAGACAAGTAGATAAAAAATGATTTACTCACATGTGCAAGTTCCTCCGGAGGCTGTTGTCTTCATTGTGCCAAAAGCAGATCACACACAGTCCCCGAATGCCGTCAATGGAGCGAAGAATCTGTGAATGAAATGTAAATATTTGAGAAAGAGGCGTCACAAAGGATCCCACCAGAGACCCAGAAAAGTCTCTCAATCACATCTGTTAGGAAGATCTCTCGAGTGGCTGATCTTTTTTTTTCTTACTCAAGAGGGAACAGAATTATTGGTGAAATGCTTCTCCCTCAAAATTCCTGGCACAATGAGTCCCGCATTGAAGGCATGAGGGAGAAGATGAGAAAACAAGTAAATAAACTCTAAACATCATTTCGTTTTGAGTTAATGAAAGTCTCCACGGGAGAAAAAAACCAACTGAAAGACAAATAAACAGTGATAAATTACTAACAACACCAAATAGAGAAACTGTTGAGACTGAGAGGAAAAGAAAAGTTTATCTCGTTTATCTAATGGTTATGACAAAAAAAAATCAATTTGCGGATAGGTCATGACCCTACTCGCCGCAAAATCATCAGCCACTGATAAGGCATGTGAGAAGCGATACAATTTTTAACACTGCGAAATGCTCCTTACGACACGATCATGAATAAACACCAAAAAAGAAGAGAAAAAGATCAGCTCGAGTTGAAGGGAGCCGCTTCAGATCACTTTTGCTCCAAATACATCGATCAAGTGTCTTAAATAGCGGAAGTAGTGACTATTTATACAGAAAATCTCTTATTATAGACTTATTACGCCTTCAAGAACTCTTCCTGGATCGTTTCATCTCTGTTGCAACAATGAAAAAATATCTCTCCCTGGGAGGCCACATCCAAGGAGAAGAACTTCACTTATCACGATAATCTTCCCCCATCCTTCAACCTATTTCCTCGACAAATGATCTTATAGAACAGCATAGAAAAAAATGAAAATATTACCTGATCAGATTCAAAAAGGAACTGGAGTTCACAAATAAAATTCTCTTCACTTAATCTTCAACTTTATTTGCACCAATTGTGGATATTTCTTCCCCAATGCGATCACTTCGTCCGATCACTGTGAAAATCCAGCCAAGACTGAATGGAGGAGAAATCCCTCGGAGCATTCGGAGCTGCGAACTATATGGTCCAGTGTTTAAAAATAAACGCCACGATTCTTCCCTCTCTCAATTCCAATTTCCATCGCTCGCATGCTGGTTGCTGTCGCTCTTTCGCTATGTTTTCCTGTTTCATTTGCATTGTCCTGTGACTAGAATCTACCATCTACTAGAACTAGAAGGTTAATTTGAAGGATTTTTGCTGTTTAGCTGAAGAAGTACACCGATTGGAGCACATTGTTGAGATCGAAATCACCCTTTCCCGGCAGTTGTCTGAGGATTCTGTTGAGTTTTCTCTTGGTGGCATCATTAACGGATCCGTCATTTTTCAAATCACTGCAAAAATTAAAAAAAAAGAACTTTATTATAATTTGATGGAGAAAATAAATGTTTGTTTTTTCTTCTTCAAACAAAATAGCATTTTATGTGAATTAAAATATATAAATTCTAAAAAGCGACTCTTCTTTTGAGATTTGGGATTTTTCAGTTTGAGCAATTATTTAGAAATCTTCTTTGTATGACTTACGTGTCTTTGAAGCAATATTTTTCCTTGAGAAAAGCCGACAGATCCTCAAGAATTGGCAGAGAATGAAGAGCCACAAACTGTTCTCTTGTGATGACATTCATCTCAGGCACTGTACATGCGTGCGTCCAGAAGCAATCGTGCACGGATATGAAGGTGAGTCCGGCGCGTTGGCAGAATAACGAAGTCAGCATCATGTGACTGGAATCCAGTGAGTGAATAAAGTTGGGCGGAAAGGCATTCTTCTGTTTCATGATGTTGGGCTTCTCGTACATATCAATAGAGAAATTCTCAGCCACTTTGTTACCCTTCTGCATAACAGTTCTTTCCATACGATTATATGGTTGCACAACTGGGAGTCCCAGTGGGGTGACCCACTCGACATTCTGGAAGCAGACGGCCGAGATGAGTCGAGCACAGTGGGTGAACCAGTCCTGGATCTCTCTCGTTGACTTAAACATCTCCCTAAGGCTTTCGAAGGTTTTGACGGTGAGATAGGAGGAAGCTTGCCACACAAGATCCTTGGGGAACTCATCAATGTCTTTCAATTGGCGAGCAATTTGCAAGCGAGCTCCGTATCTTGTGACTCCGTAAACCGTCGTCATCACGGTTTGCTTGATCACTTTCCTGCGGATGAATCCATTGAGTATTTTCGCCACTTCTATTCCATTGGCAGCATCTCTGGCACGTGCCTCCTCAACAAGAGCTGCCACTGAGCTATACACATCTTGAGGGATCGCCGACGAGGCCAGATTAACACTAATCGCACCAGCTGTATCCCTCCCGAGGGCGGCATAGTGCTGAAGTCCATTGCATGAGCCATCCTGATGAATCGGAAAGTGACTAATATAAGCTTCAGGATCCGGACATCTCATCACATTGGCAATCTCAACGCAGCACGCCAGAGTTTGCCAGGGTTCATCAGAAGCCGCCCACCACATCCTGCCGCTCAGAGGATTATCTGCCGAATCAAGAATATCTTCGATAATCTCATCGGCGAAGGCCAGACGATCCGCCACAGAGTCTCTCTTTTTGGCTCCCGTGAGATTAATACAGTGCAATTTGAGCCACTTGAGTCCATCTGGTCCCAGAGGTTTCCCTTCATGGAACATGAGAAGAGATCTCGCCAAATCTGATCCCATATGGCTGAGATGCGGAGGCAGTGGATAAACTCTTCCCCTGAAGTCCATATTATGAGGCAGCCAAAAAGGTCGATCCCGGAAGTGATTGGCCAATGACAATCTATAGAGACAGTCGCACCACAGACTGTACATCTCAGCTTGGCGACGCTTGTGCGTCATCTTCTGGCGATACACAAGGAACTTCTTCTCATTCGTCAACTCCTCCCCTTCGATGGGACCAACTGGAGTCGGAAGAACTGACGGAGGTTGCGGCACATCAAGCTTAGCGCTTCCTCCGCTATTGAAAACCTCAAGAACCACATCCAAGATCGTTCCATTAACTCTCCACGGAACAGAAGCGAGTTGATTGAGACAATCTAAGGCGGGGTAGAGATTCTTTGGTGAAGCCTCGCAAATCCTCGTCCACTGCTGATGCGCCTGATGAGGCAATCGGATCAGTTCGCTTTTAGTGACCAAGTAGCCACCCTGATTGGGCGTGTTCCAAGGCTGTGGTGGACACATCATTGGCACAAGGTTGGTATCGAACGTCAAAGATTCCTGTTGTGAACCGCGGAATAATCTGAAGGAGAGAAAATGAATTTCTCAAGAGGTTTGCACTTGATGTATCTACATGAAAAACACTTTCAATAGACGTTGAATTGTAATTGCTTTGGATGCAGATTATTGTGGTTTACGTAATTGCTCCAAAAATAAAGACAAAGATCTCTGCATAAAATTATAAAAATGGTCATCCATTCTGAAAATCTCGAGACTTCAGATTTATATAGAAACATAAAGGTATTGGGGAAAGAAAAGCAGTTAATTGAATTATAGAGCACTTCAATTGATTGGAAACGATAGGTAAATTCCTGCAAGAAATTGAAGAAATATCCTAAAATATCAAGAACAATTCTACTAGAAATTGAGATAAATTATATAAGCGAAATTTGATAGTTATTTCGGTAATTTCATAATTTATATGAAGAAAAATTGTAGTGAAAATTGAGAAAAGATATTAATAGCAATTGCTACTAGGCTAGAAAAGCATTAAGAATTTCTACGTAAATTGTTCTGTACTTTCATTATGAACTTATTAACTGATAGGAACAAGGATAGGAATGTATTATATTATACAGCAAACCGCTGAAGCTCTATTAATCTGATCTAGCGCCATGGTACATTGGGTCGAACATCTTAGTTTTATGACTTTCTGACTTACTTTGATAGTACTGGATGTGGCTTTACTTCCTCCTTGACGTGACGCCCCTGATTCCTGTAGAGCGTGAAGAAGGCCGGAGACAAATTTTGACTCTTTACATTCAACCTCGTGACATTCAGATCAATCTTAACATCTCTCATGAGGATATTGTAAAGAAATTTCCCAATTGCTGTTGTGATATTGGTGGACCAGGCTTGATTCATGTAATCCATGCTTGGACCCTCATTACACGCACTGAAGGTTAGTCTCTGCCACAATTGCCTGTGGTTATCCTTTGATTCACGACTTTCCTGCAACATCAGGTAATCCACGTAGATATCACTAGTCTTCTGCAACAGTCCGACCTTCTTCATTTTTTCGAGGTGATAGCGAGCCTGAACTTTACCGCCCAACTCTCTGTACAACTGTCCAACTGTTGGACTGTACGTCTCTGATCCCTCAGCCAGAGTCCGAATCTCACGCAGGAGAATATCTGCGTACTGTCCAGTGTCCAGCACCTTCAAGTATGGAAAGAGGTTGATGGACTTGTTGAATTTACACTGCGTTTGGGCACGAATGGTGTTCAAATCCCTATTGAAAGCTGCAATTATCTGACTACGCCAGAGAGTTTGCAGCTCACTGAGCTTAGAACGGTAGTGTTGAACTAATGGAGTGGGTTCTGGGAATTTCTCAATACTCTTCACCGTCAAATATCCTTTCATTTCAACCTCCAGTTGCTCCATCATGAGCCTCCTGATACCATCAAGTTTCTCTTCATGCGCATTGTCAAGCACTTTCAACTTTTTCCCAGCATCCTGGACATTCTCATTCAAGGAATTCAGAAGATTATTGCTGTATGTAAGGTCTGGTGGAGTGTAAGTGGGCATAAAATTAGGCTCAAGTCGATGAATTGTGTCCAAAACAATTTCTCTCTGATCTGAGACAAATTTGCTCTTGTCCATAACGTCATTTAGTGATATTCCCTGTTCATTAGCATCCTTGATAAACTTCTGGAGGAGTTTAGTGTTCTCTAGATCCGGTTCCTGTCTCCCAATACATTCGATAATAATGGCAAAGGATTGTGGAATCATCTTCACACCATCAGCTTTCACGATTTGGATAATCTCCTTGATCTTTGCGAGATTTCCCTTCTCTGCGAAGCCCTGCAGAAGAATATTGTACAGTCGGATATCAAAGTGGCGGGTGATGTTGAATCGCTTCCAGCGACTCCGGTAGTTTAGGAAAGTCGTTAATCCTCGGTTTAACATTCCACTGGAGGCGCATAACTCCAAATAGGCACTGATGTTAGTGAACAGACACTTTTGTTTCGCCAACTGCTGTTGTTCAGAGCTCACATGGTGACGTGATTTGTATTTATCCTTCTTTTTATTGCTCTTTGAAGTAGTCTGGGTTGGTAGAGTCTCAATTGGCTCCATTATCTCCTCTTCAAGAGGCTCAAGAGCTTCCTCCAGAAAGGCTTCATTTGGTGGCGGAATGACTTCTTCAACTTCTGTCATTTCCCGGAAACATTGATAGCTCTCGAGGATTTCACTGAGAACTTCCGGAGGGAGTTGGTTTACTTTTTTGATGCCCAATTTGTTACTGACGAAAACCATCGGGATGTCCTCTTTCTGCAGTTTGGGCGAACTTTCCAGAGTGAAGTTCAATTTTGAGTACTCCAACTTTGGAGAGGTAACAGCTGTGGAGAGGCCGGGATTACCAATGAATTCCGACAATTTCTTATTCTTTAGCTTCTTCACTGAGGTTTTGGTTTCCTTTGTGGCGCTTTCGGTAACTGAAAAGCAATTAATTTTTTAATTTAAATTCTCCATTGAAGTGTTTCCAATCTTTTGCTATAGGTATATATAGTTTACCTTGGAGGAGTTCTGTGAATTTCTTCTTTCGAGCTTTTTTCTTCTTCCTGATCAGCCGGAGAGCATCTAAATTCACCGTGGTGGAATGTGGCATCCGCTGACTCAAAACTAGAAGAAAAAATTCCGGGAAATCAGCGCCCCATAAAAGACAAACGGATTGAGGTTATGTATCAGGATGCTCCATTCATCAATTAGATAAAAATATTCTCATAATAGATACACGGAAGTGAACAAGGTAATAAAATATCCCTTGTAGAGGAAATATAGAGGAAAACTCACGGAAATTTGGAGAAAATTCCAAGCGTCTCGTGGTCCAGCAGTTTTGGGCTACGCTGGGATATTTGGGCAAAGTCAGAAGATGCGCACTACTGGGAATGATGCTCTTTACCATTAGCAAGCGATACATGATGTGGTTTTACGAAATTTACAGTGATTTTAGAGGAAATTTCGATATTTTATCACTTGAACTTTACATAACATCACACGCGAGCCGCCATGAAAACAAAGAACCATAAAGCGACATCTGGTGGAAAATCAAGTAGTCATACATTTGTTTTCTTTCGACAGCTAATTTTATTTATATTTTTTCTCCGTTACAAGATAGCGTGGGGCGAATATTTCAGGGCAGTTTCCCCCCTTCACAAGTATTTTTGGAATATTCAACAAGTAGTAAATTGTGCCTAGAAGTGTGGAGAACAGCAAGAAGTTGAAATGTCTAGCAAAGAGTTGGATTTACAGATGCATTTGGAATTGTGCAAAAACATTGAAAATCCAGTGCTGAGGAAGTCTGCGGAGCAATGTGGGAAACAATTGATCAGCCACCCAGCCTACGGAGTGGACTACAAGTGGTCAAAGGATGATTTTGATCTCGGAGCGCCCCTTGGACGTGGCAAGTTTGGGAGAGTGTATATCGTCCGGGAGCGCTTCTCACATGCGATTTTAGCCATGAAGGTGTTATTCAAGTCGGAACTGAAGGGCAATCGAGTGGAGCGCCAGGTGTTGCGCGAAATAGAGATCCAGTCACGTCTGAAGCACCCCAATATTCTACGACTATACAATTGGTTCCACGATGAGAGAAAGATCTATTTGGTGCTGGAATATGCGTCTGAAGGAGAGCTGTACAAGCATCTCAAGAAATCTCCACATGGACGCTTCAATGAGCATCGTTCAGCCAAATACACTTACCAAGTGGCCTCTGCCCTGCAATACTGCCACATGAATGACGTCATTCACCGTGATCTGAAGCCAGAGAATATTCTCCTAACAGCTTCAGATCAAGTGAAGCTTGCGGACTTTGGGTGGTCAGCTCACACGCCCTCTAACAAGTGAGTAGTAGGCTAAGCTATAGATGAAAAGACAAGTTCTATAATTTACTTTACATGACCTCCCTCCTCAATTCTAGACGCAAAACAATGTGCGGCACTCTCGATTACTTGCCACCGGAAATGGTGGAGGGACGCTCCTATGATGATTCCATTGATCAGTGGTGCCTGGGCATTCTCTGCTATGAGTTCCTCTGTGGCTTCCCACCTTTTGAGTCCGACAACACCGAGATGACCTATGAGAAGATCAAGAAGCTGCAGATAGTCTACCCACGATACATAAGCGTTGGAGCGAAGGATCTCATCTCTAAGCTCGTCCAGAAGAACAGCGCTGCCAGAATCTCCCTTGTGCAGGTGATGCAGCACCCATGGGTGAAGGAGAACATGGCCAAGAGCGCTAATGATACCGTCACCATTGAGAAGCCCAAAACCACAAGGATGTGAACAAATCTTCGGGCCAATAACTCACTCAAATTTAATTTTCTTGTTCGCTTTCTTTTTAGTTTTCATAATAAATCCATACTGAATATACTTATTTCTGGGTCCTGGGGCTTGAGGGAATCTCCGACGATTGCGCATTTTACGGATTTTTGTCTGCATCCTCTTTTTCCCTCGGATTTTGATTAGATCTTTCACTCTCCGGAAGACGTGACTGTCAGAGGTGGCTTGTTTACGTGATTTTGCTTCAGAATCCGCAGCTCGGAAATCTTTCTTCAGTTTGTGTTGCAGCCGGATCCTCTCATGAACATTCCAAGAAGATAATTGCTGGGGAAAATTCAAATTCTCTTGCTTTTTATCCATTTTCCCGGAATAAAAACAAACTTCTCGTAACTTTTCTGTTTTTTATGGCCTTGTGGCTTGATAGCTGGGGCCGTAAAAATTAAAAGACAAAAAAAAACTTTTCTGTTTATTGAGGTTACGTTGACTGACAGCATCTTAGCCGAGACACACTCACTCACTATATGTACCAGTAGGTATAAAATCACCC
>CAKKOB020000033.1:4157-59440 GCA_918844115.2 Phlebotomus perniciosus
TTAAAATAAACAATACAGCAAGCAATACGGCATAAGCTTTTCGCTCCGACAATTTGTCTGACTTTCCCCTATCATTTATTAATCAAGAAGTCTTGTAAATTTTTATTCAGTAAATGATTTATGTAAAAACGAAAAAGAAAAGTTTAAGACTTAGTTAATAATTAAATAATAAATAATATTACTTAGAAATTCAAATTTTTCCGGGACAAATGTCACTTTCAGTTGATCAATTTTATAGAGAAACTTGAAGTTTCAAGATATTCCTTAAATAAAACAATTGTTCAAACTCTATTAGCAAATAATAAAATGCATAGAATCTCTATTTATTTTTGATTGAGTCTAACGTCATCCGGCACAAAACATCCATATTAAAAGATAAATATAAATTGTATTGTTGTTTGAAGGAAAAAACAGTATTCATGAACTATCTCTGAAAATAATGCATTTGCATATCGAAATATGACCCAAAATGCGTTCCTAACAATACGATATAGTATTGATTTTATCCGCAAAAATAGTGCAGAATGCCAAAACACATATATCAGCATGTTCGGCAATATGTTATATAGATGGTTTCGATGATTTGAAATATTGTCTAATTCAGTTTTGGAGGATAGGGAGGATATCGTTTACTCACCCGACAGTGACGTCGAAAATGTTGCTACCAACAGAACTAGAGACAGCCATGTCACCGAATCCTTTTCGGGCCACGATCACCGAAGTGATAAGATCCGGAATTGAGGTACCAGCAGCTAGGAAGGTCAGTCCCATCACCTGAAATTAATTTGGAATGGCATCAATTGAGAGGAGATTAGGAGTTTTTTTCGCGGGAATAGGCTGGCTCACCTCAGGTGGGATGCGGGCAGTGTCACCGGCGACATTGGCCCACCACACCATCAGGTATGAGTAGGCGGCAATCCAGACAATTGAGCCAATAAAGGTCACCGGAAAGAACCTCTTTCCTCGCGGTGTTCTCGTGTCGGGTAGTGTGAGCCACAGTGGAAAGAGGATGGGAGCCACCAGCAAATATGTTATCCGCTTTTTCCCTGTACTAGGCCACGACATACTAAGCGCCTCTGGCTCCTCCTCAATCTCATTTCCCTGTTGTAATAGATAACCCTTAAATAGCAGAAATAGAGTGGGAAGAAAAAAAAGACAACATATTGGTCAGTCACTTTGGATTTGGGAATAAATTTTCGCACCCCCGAATTCTCCCCGCGCCTTTTGATGAGAAGCACACAGAGACACAGAAACTTTCTTTTTTCTCTTGCTGGCACAAAGATAAAAAGCCAAGTTGCAGAAGCCACTCAAGGAGGTAAAGTGGACACACAGAGTACGTGATCAATATGATGGTGAGGATGAGTTGAACTACTTTGGAGGACATTAATTGGTGGTATATACTTCCTGATGGTGTTTTCCCTCCTACTCTTCATATCTCAAGTGGTTTTATGACTCTCCCCCTTCGCCATGGGAGTTTTGGCCCATCCATAAAAGAATCATTAGCTTTAATGAATTTTTTTATGACTCAGTATCAGTTTAAAGAAACAATTACAAAGTCAAGAACGTGATTTCTCCCTTGACGAAAGTAATTTGTTATATTAAGTTGCCTGACCCGTCGCTGAAGCGCACAAGTTAAATTGCATGGCGAAGCCAAAGAGTGAAGACTTGATGCTCTAAGCCATGCTTATCACACGAGATCAAGACCTTTCAAATAAGGTCAGTTTCATTTCAATCGGATAAAAATTGTGGCGTTTATAACAGTTATTATACTAATTAGGGGAAAAATCATTATATATCTAAAATATATATTCTATATATAAATTATAACACTTCTGTTATACTAATATATTTAAAGCGCAATTGCAAAACTGGCTCCAAACTAAATAGTGAAAGACATAATTTTTGGTGAAAGTAAAGTTTAGACAGAGTTTGTAGATGAAAGGGAGTATCTAATGCGGAGGATGCTTCCCTTAATGGAGCAGCAAGTTTTACTGCCACACTTTCCACTAATTTCTGTATATGACACCCTGGGAAAACCTCCATAAAGATGTTCACAAAATGCATTACACGGCGATGCATTTTGTGCTCAAATTTCTCCAATGAGATTTTAATGGCATCACCACTCTCGATGCTTCCAGATCTTCCAGATAGTATGAACACATCACAATTCCCCCCTCCCCGAAATTGTTTTTCTTATATCGCCTTGACTTATTAGTCTTTTGTAAAAAGTTGAAGAGATGAAAAAGAATATTTTTAATGATTTTTTTTGTCTCTTGGTAAAATCAATTTGCTGCCAACATTGAGTCAGACATATTTAAAATTCATCACAAGAGCAATATTTTTGTTAGTCTGGACTGAGAAAACGAATTGTAAAAAGTCAAGGCGAATCGTGGTTAAATCAATTTCAACAGCATTGATTTTTCTTCTCTTTCACTCCCTAGGAGGTGAAATGTTTTATCAAAAATTTGCTAGCAATATACTTTTTGGAAAATTTTTTCATCCATTCATAATGAATGATGTTCTATTTAACTTTCCCCATGAGATTTTGTAGGCAGAACAAGAAAAATAAATTATTTAGACTTGAAATTACAACAAAAAATCCACAACAGAAACAATTTTGCAAGGAGTGGAGTTTCGAAGCCTCAATGTTCCACCGAGGAGGAAATTTCAGCACAAATTGATGACGCTAGCATTTGAAAAGTTAATTATGAAATCTGTCGTAGAGACTTGGGTGAGAGAATATCCCGTCAGTAAAAACCCACACTTTCTGTCTAATTTTCATGTCGACTGAACGATAAGCTATTTCCTACCATATTCCATTAAGTTTCTCCCCAAAATCCCACCCGGAATTTCATCCTTCTAAAGGGAAATAACGAAAACTCTCTCATGATACTTTTCATCATACAATTTTGCGTTGTGTAATTTCTGTAACAGTCAGTGATTGCAGTGAAATGCTGAAGATTTGGATTACATAAAATAAACAGGAGAAAATTATATTTTGGTTGACTACAAAATATCTAACAAACATGATTGAAACCCTTAATAGGAATGTGAACTTGAAACCATTATAGTGACTCTCCTTGAAAATCTAGAATAACATCCTTTAAGTAAGTATATTTTCGCAACCCAATTCAGTGCAAAGTGATATTTTGTTAGGATTTCTGGTAGAAAGTCCCGATTGTTATTATTACTATTGTGCTCTATTTTCTGAGCGGTGTCTGATTTGATGAGCAAGGTTGGTTGAATTTTATAAAATAATGTAGGTATAATTGTTTAGGCCTTAAGCCCCTCAAGCAAAGCTTCAAGTTGTGATATTGGTTTATCTAACTGTTGTATATATAATACAACTTGAATAAAGAAGATGTGGAAAGCAGTTGTGAAACAGAGTAAATTGAAGCTGAATTAAAATACAATTAATTTCAATTCTGAAGAGTATTTTGGATCAAAAAGCAAAGTTAGATTATTATACCAAAATATAATGATATGAAGCAGTTCTATTTGGTAGAAATTATTGTAAAACATTGGGGCTATTTACATCGAGACCGGATTATGCGTTTTACATGGACACGATTGAATTAAGATTGGATTTGAAGTTGGATTAGAATGACTTTAGTCAGGACTATCTCAATCCAACTTCAAATCCAATCTTAATTCAATCGTGTCCATGTAAAACGCATAATCCGGTCTCGGTGTACGAGCGCTCATTGTATGTAGTTATTTTAGTGATTTTATAAAAATGAACGACCTCCAAATTTTCCAAATATTATAGGTTTTTGATAGTAATTCCATTTTGTTTTTTAGTAAAAGGTTTAAATATTTCTTATGTTAAATTTCATAAAAATGAATTATTGAAAAGAAATCATCTTAACACCACAAATAACCAAAATAATTCTCATTTAACGTATATCCACACTGTTAAACAGCTTCAAGTTTGGACAAAATGTAATTTTTAATAACTAACAAGCCAAGTTTAAGTTTAAACCTTAATTAAACCACCATTAAGTTTTACATTAAATAGCTTAAACACTTAAGCCAGTTTTAAACTTTAAGTCAGCTTCAAGGTTAGATCTGGCATTATGCTTTACAATAGGTTTAAGGCAAGTTTAAGCTTTAAGCAAGGCTGATAACAAAGTAAAGTTTCTGTTTAAAGATTGAAGGTGTTTTGATGGTTATGGTTAATTTTGATAGCAATGGCACCAGCTTTTAAGTAGATATACTATCAAATTAGCGCAAAACATTTGAACAAAGTAGATCTTTTTCAATTAAGAATAAGTCTTACGATAGCCCTGGGCTTTGAGCTTTAGGCTTGCATTAAGTTTTAAGCAAGACTCAAGTTAAAATTCAAAGTTTAAGTTAGCCATAAACTGTAACCTGATTTAAACTATCAATAAAGGTTTGCCATAGGCTAACCTTGAGCTTTAGATGAGTCTTAAGCTCGCATTGAGCTTTAGACTATAGCCTAATTACTATTGCATTAAATTTTCAGCTGAAAATTTAATGCAAAAACATAAATTTTCAATGCAAATTTATGTTTTTTCGGATTAATGAGTCCAAAAATTATTGAATTAAGTTATAAATGCCTTAAGGATGGCCCAGATTTATCGTTTTAATAGTAATTGGGGCTGTTTCGGTCAATGCGAGTTACAAGTTTTGTTATGCACGCGACTTATTGATAAATCAAATTTATTATTAAAAGAGAACATTTTGTCGATGCGAACGATTTGTAAGCAAAATACAGTCCGGAATACAACTTTTATTAATTCCGTTTATATTTGTGATGTTTCTAACTGAGTCTATACTAGACTTCTCTTTAATTACAGATGAATAAGACTTCTTATTACATTATTCCAAATTATTCCGTTAAAAGCTCTTACTATTTGGTCAAATGATCTTATAAAGTGGAAGTGTTAAGATTTTACAGATCATTATTAGAAATAACCTCAACATAATGATTGCTCTAATATCCAATGAATTTTCCTATTATAGAGCCAATATCCTTCCTCAATTTGGCATCAGTTGGATAAAAATCCCAAATAATATGTGGGAAAAATAAATAGAGAACTGGGTAAAGTGCTTGATTGTCTCCCATTCGTTATGTAGAGTGGAGAAATTACAAAGTGGGAAAATACGTGACTTGACCCAAAGTATTGGGAGAGCCAGCACATTTGGTTTCACCCACAATCGAACTTGCTGCCACACCGTCTTCTCGGCCACCAAGTGTGACATAATATTTATTATTATTTATATGTAATACGGAAGTGATGTGAACATATTAAAATGCCTTATATATGAATTTTGCGAATTTTGTGAGATGCTTGTGCATTCAAAGTGCGGAGCCAACGGTTGTTTTTTCGTGAAAGACAAAATAATAAAGTGCAGCACAATATATTCTTTTGCTGTGTCTGTAGGAAAAGGGGAAAAAAAGTGTAAAAGAAATGCCTTTTTAAAGCTTTAAATATTGTCCAGCGTAAGCATGAAAAGCGCTCCTGCTTTTGCCGTTTTCCCCAATGTTACGATGGGGGAGAATTCTCGTAAAAAAGGAAAAACTATATATGCGTCGCATGAGAGCACATTGTCTTGAGAAAGTGACAAAGTGGGTGGAAGACGAAACACACAGAGACCAAGAAGAGTGCGCTTTAAAAGAGGGACATCACAAAAGTGGCTGAAGGTGTGGGCGGAGGAGGATTTACAATGGGTGGATGGACTCACCGAATCGAGTCGCGTATCTATATTTCCATTAGGACGATCGCTAGCTAATGTCGTTTCTTTTAGGTTAATCTTAACGTGATTTGCGGCTGTGGAGGTGGCAGCTCCTCTTTGTGGTTTCGTGGCGTCCAGAAGCACTTTGAGGGAGGCAATGGCATGCAATTGTGTCGCTTTTTCATCCACTTTGCCTGCACAGAAAGAGAAGAAAAAACAAACACGTTAGAATAACACCCTTCAAACCGCGCGCCGTCACATCATATAATTTTTATGGATTCTCCTTTTTCGCATAAACACATGAAATTTAATGGGTGAATCAACTTTTTTTTTCATGCCTTTCACTATGGCAATGGAGTTTTTTCATGCTAGAAAAATTCCCCATAGAGTCAGGCGCCAGATTGAAAATTCAAAAGAAGACACGGAGAGACTTTTCAGAGAAAAGAAAATCCATGTGAGCTTTTCAAAAAAAGACTCAAGTTCTCTACAAGCTTACAGAACTTTTAAGGATTTGTGGGTAGTCAAGATTTAACAATGTTAAAGCAAACAATTCCGTCCTTGTTTTTATTGTACCTTCAATACTATATATCATAGTTTTTGCGGTTGAACAGAGCCAAGGACTCTTCTTAAAGATAACATAATAGATATGAACAGAATTTAATTGTATTTTTTTGCTTTGATATCAAATAAAACTCATTCGTGTGGTTAAAATAAAATCGAAATGCAAAATCTCAATATAAATTTCATTTATTTCATTATTATTCAAAACCAATATTTGATATTGATTTTGGGAATGTTTCTCATTATTCATTTAATAGAACGCATATTTTGGCAAGAGATTAGTGAAGAGGCAACCCATAATACGAGCAGGAAAATGGGATTATCGCTGCAATTTGAAGATTAAGACACTTTCCATGCAAAGTGAAATTGAACGTTAAAGTGCTGTTCATTGTTCAGAAAGAGATACTTATTCCACTGATACGCTAATTCCTCTCTATTCTTATAATTTCACAGATTACAATAAGTCGTAGCTCACAAGAAATTAGGGAGAAACGAGGATGGAAGTTTTATCTTAATTCCAGATAAGAGATTTCCATGGAGGAAATATTTTGTGAATGTACAGATGGAAATCTAATTCAATAATTTATAAATGATTCTTATATTTTTTATTCAAACGTTGCCGTTGTCGAAAAATTACAACCAGAATCACGTCCATGCACTTTAAAAAGCATAACCTGGTTTACCAGAGCTCCAAACATTCTGCGCAAATAACAATGAATGGACATTGACATAAATACACGCAATCGATTATTTAATTTATTTAACCCATAAACCAAAGAATATATCACTATTTTTTATTAATTCATCAATGTTTTATCCTTTGTTTAAAATGGATAAAATCTACAAGGAAAGCAAATTTTAGCTCTGATTTGCTCTGATTTATCTTACGCACTCTTCCCCATAGAACAATAGAATTCTTTCAAATATTTACCCCTTTATTAAACCATTTCTACCATGATTAAAAATTTATAAGTAGGTACTTAAAAGGCTTTATGACTCTATATAGCTTTTTTATGAACATCTGCAAGTTTTATGCGTCAACTCTTCCAATATAAATCCAATTTAAAATTATAATAGGAAAAAGACTATATAAAATTTGGAATTTTCAAATTTTTTCTCCCAATAAAGAAAACTGTATGATCCTTGTAAGAAAACTTTCACCATTTTCCAGAATAACTCGCTTGAATAGAGCTCCAATTTCTTATTCAACATCTCACAATGCATCACTGCAGTGAGACTTCCACAAAAGCTCCCCAACTTCAATTGTGCTGAAGTCTCAATCCGCACAGCGAAAGACAAGTTGAAAAGGGAATTTTGCAAAGGGAAGACTATAAAAACTCACCATCATGAAGTGGATCAATGGTGTGTATCATCAATTGCAACAGTCCGTGGCGGAATTTGGCGCCTGTCACTGTACTCGTGCCAGCGCTGGTGCCAGTTGCTCCGCTACTCGATCCAGGTGGCCCAGATCGACTTTCGGACGCAGCCCTAGAAGTAACTGAACCTCCGGGCTGGGTTGCCATTGACGTTTCAGATGAATTGGCCGCATTGCCCTGCAGTTCAAATGTCTGATTATTCTGTTTGACGTTGAGGGTTGGAACATACAAAAGAGAAAATGCATCTAATTTTACTCAATTATGTACACCGAAGCCGAACCACAAAGCAAACTAGAGAGAGAGAGAGTTCATGATAAGAATAGGGGGGATGGTTAATGAATTATTATGCTATAACATTTAGTAATATACATTTAATTATTCACTCGATAAATTATACAATATGTATGGAATGTTATATGTGTTTTGTGGACAAGTGAGATCATGAGAGAGAGAGAGAGCTGTTCTTAATCTACGTCATGGGGGAAACACTGATTTCTTTACCCTTGATTAGTAACACCATCTGATTTTCTTTAGCTCTCACACCCTCCCCCCCTCTTGCGGCTGATAAGGATCACAATTTGGTAAATGGCTCTTTAATTATTTACCACACATTGTGTGTCCCAATTTTGTACTCTATATTTTTTTCTGGGTGCGAGAAAATTGCCCAAAAGTCTATTTTTAGATTGGAAAACCAATTCTTCGTCATTGCAAATTGATTGGCAAGTTTTTGGTGCGGGGTTTTTTTGATGGATGAAGTGCATGTATTATTTTGCACAAAATTGCCAATAAACAACTCGTTCCATCATTTAATTCACAGATATATTGACATAACCAATCAAAAGATTTCATTTGTTAAACACATTTTGGGGGGAAATGTAAAATCATGCCATTATTAAATGCGAATTGCATAACAAGTGAAACATTTTCAAGGTGATATAAAAATCAGTGTCTTATTTATACAGGGTTATTTATCTGGAGGATAGAGAGCAAATTTAAATAAAAAATTCTTGCAATTCTTTTACATAAAATTTGATTACATAACATTTTACTTTAAGTATCAAAATGCAAGAAGTCTTGCTATATGTCCTGACCAAAATAGCCACCCACATAGTCATAAAATGTGGGAAAACATCTGATATTGCGCCATATATACATAATGTGTGTACAAAATTTAAATTGAACCCAAAGTGTATTAGGAGAGAGAAAACATTTTATGATATACATGAATATTCAGGAATTAATTAGAGTGTTCCTAAATTACTCGAAATATTCACCTTATCTGTGACTGAAATATCTCCAGACAAATATCCCCGCAGAGTTTTCATTATTTTCTTAATTATTTACCTTATGTAACATGAATGGCACAGAAAAAGTGTCATTTACAATTATTCAAAAAATACCATGTTTTTTGTGTGAGAATGTGTGTGTGTGTGTGAATCGCTGTACATCTCTTCATACACAAAAAAATACTGTTTGCAAGGCAACTTTCTAAATATAGAGAAGTGGGGAGGGAGGAGGGGTTATTATGTTACAGACAGAATTTCGAATTAATTAAGTTAATTGTCTCTAAATGCATGAGGAAACACTTAATGACGATCAGAGATGAAGTTGAGGGAGAGAGAAAGAGAGAATGTGTTAAGGCACAGTTTGAATATACACAGAGCTTTTCTTTTGCGGAAAATGGATGGAATGGGACCGATGAACCAAAACCCCGGAATGACCCACACCTCATATCGTGATGCAGAGTGGAAAATTTTGTTATATATGTGTGTGTATATGTGTTTTCTATATAGAGGGCTACCAAACTACCAATTAGACATGTTGGAAGAGTAATCGTATAGATTTGCGCTGATTCATTCCACTCACAAAATGTTCTGTTGGGGAACTTTAAACATGGGTTATTTTTCATTCGTCTCCGCATGTCTTGAATTAATTGCACTCACCATGAGCTTTCCTCCCCATTCCTGCCATCACAGAGCTTTTATTCTCTATTCCACGCGTAGTCATCCCTTTTATGATTCATTCCAGAGATTCGTGGGCTTTCGGGTTATTATAGGCATGAAGGGCGCGCGTCATAGGGAAAAGCAAATGGGAAAAAGGTTTTTCGAGAATCTCCAAAAACGAGATTGTGTGCGGAAGTGAAAAGAGAGAAGAGTGAAAGCTCTATGACAAAAGGACAATAATCAATCATCTGTAAGTGAAAATTTCATGATTTTTTTTCCTCAACAATTCATCCAAAGAATAGAAGAAGAAGAAATATTGTGAAAAATTGCCATATCTCTTTTCCTTATTCAATCCCCCCTAAAGAAATAGCAAATGTGTACACTCTCAATCTTTAACACATTTATAATAGCGTAGCATATATACAAATATTTAAATTACTGGTGTATAAAAAAATTAATCTTTGATTGAGAAACATTGAGAATGGAAATGCTTCAAGTGGAACTTGCAATAAATCATAACCGATTTATCCATTAATTTGCATACACAATGCACACCATTTTTCAATGTCAGGTTTCTCTAACTCACAATAGATCAAAGCTGTCTTCACAATTTTGAAACATTGAAAAGCTCTTCTATCACTTCCATAGAAATTGAGAGGTAAAGCTGAGCTTAAACTAAGTAATTAAAAGTTTAACTGAAAGAAACTAGCAGAGAAACTGCTTAAATTGAGGAGTAAAACCTAACATTTAAACTTAATTAAATTCTTCCATATAGAAAACTTGCTTAATCTTTTAAAAAAAATTCTCTTTAAATTCTATTAGTTTAAAATAATATACTTGTTTATCAAACTAATTAAATTGGATGTAGGAAATTAGCAAAGTTCCAACAAACTAAAACTTTTAATATTCATTTGAACATTTTCCCTGAAAAATTCACCTCTAATTCGGGTAAACGAGGAAAATAAATTTGCTGCAAATGATTGCATTTCTGGTTAGTGGTGAGATTAATCAACACAAATTGTCACCAGTTTTTATTAGTTGTGGAAATTTGTAATTAAAGAAAACTTGTAAAAGCTCATCGATACTTTGTGTCATAAACTTTTCAATTCAGATTGCAATTAAATAATCATCGCGATGCAGTAAACTTTCAGGGAGAAGCAATACATTATGTCAACTTTCTGAACAACAACCGCTCAAAGTTGTACAAATCAATTGAGGTGGAAAATATCTTTGGAAACAACTTGAGTTTCACTGCAGATATAGAGAAAAATAATATACATATATGTATGTGGAAAAGTATCTGCCCACTATATTACGTAAATTGAGAGTGTACAAAAAGAACTCGTATTACATAGCATTTAAAGAGCATCAAAAGAAAACATGAAGAAATCGCGGAAACACTAACATAAAATTACAAATGAAAATTTTAATCTCTATCATATACATTCAGATATAACATTAGGAACGACACTTAATGTATTTTGATGTTGCGGGAGAGAAGGATGAGGGATGGGATACAGGCAAAGAATAGCAAATAGCAGCAACAGCAGCAGAACATTAACGGTCGTTTTATATATCAAACATACAAGAAGGGGAGGATTGTGCAGGGTGGGGAATTCTGTGGGGCCTCTTTTGTGCTTCTCTATGAGGGAGGAGGTGGTGAGAGATGCTTTTCATATATAGACTTAGTCGCAGGGGTGGGAGATCATTGTGTCGGAGGAGCAAGCGAGAGATTGTAAGCGCTATTGGGGAGAGGCTTTTGGACCAAATCCCGTCTTCTCCTGCACACGCACAATGTGCCACACAGTGTGAATGTTTCAGGCGAATGTAATTAATTTATTGATTGATTAGGAATCAACGCATGAATCACAATAGTTTGCCTTCTTTTATATAGCTTTTAATGTTGTAACGAAAGCGTCTGCAATAAAAACTTTTCACCCTCAACGCACTTCTTGCAAAGCTGTGTCAGGGATGTGCGCCAGCGTGACCTTTTTTTTGTAAGTTTTACACGTGACTCACGTGATTAAAGATATGAGTAAGGAAAAAGATCTGAAAAGCTTTCAAAAAGAAATTAATATTCTCAAAGTGATTAAGTTTTAATCCTTAAGATCAATTTCTAATCCAAATTATGGAAGTTGATTTTACCACGCGATACGGTAAATTTTACAATGTGGTTTAGGGTTAAGATAAATCCACACAAGCCTTAAGCTTAAGATTAAACTTGATGCTTTGAGCCGGGTTTAAGATTTAAGCTGCATTTAAGCATTAAGTTAGCTTTAAGCTTAAATCTAGCCTGAGTGAAGCTTAAAATCATCTATTATATAAGTTTTAAGTCAGCTTAAAACTTAAAACCAATCTTAAGTTTTAATCCAGTTTTAGGCATTAAGTTAGTTAGCTTCAAACTTTAAGTCAATCATAAGCTCAAGGCCAGCTTCCAACTTAAAAACTGTCTTAATCTTTAAGTCAGCTTCAAGCTTTAATCCAGCCTTAAGCTTTAAGCCATTGATTTTTAGCTGGGATTCCCATATCCCAGCTTATTTAAAGATATTTTGATGATTAATTTTGATAGTGTGGACCCAGATTTAAGGTTTATAATCGAACAAACTTTATATCTTAAAAATATTTTGTCATATTTTGAAACTTTACTTTTGAGTACTAAGTTAGGAGTTTTTTTTTCAAAATTATACTCAAGACTTGTATATATTTGCGTTCTTTTCTCTACATATCTTAAAGTTTTTCGCCAAAAACGCTGCAAATTACGCGAACACCTGACATAAATGTTCATAAAACCCAAATAAAACCCCAAAAATCGAATAAAATTCAAAAGAATACGCGATCTACTTTTCCTAAAGCATCGAATAACTTTCCTAATGTCCAGAGATTCATTTTATCAATCACTGAAGGTCTTTAATTGATATAATAAGGAGAGGCATATAAAAAGGATTTCGTGGTACCTAAAGCTGCCCTAGAAAGCTTACCATGTCAAATGTAGAGAATGCGCACATCCCTGTCTGACATTCTTCCTCCTCACTCAGTGGATGATATTAAAGTATCGCCAATAGTGATATGGCCAATGAAAATTGCCGTCTTTCGGTCAAAAAGTCCTTTATCACTACAATAACCGCCACGTTGTACGTCAATTGAAGGTCTCTTTCATTCAATTCACCTTCCCTTCCTGGGTAAGCCATATCGGCATTGTGTGGGCGCGAAGAAGGGGGTGTCGCTGTCATGTCTGGGGCATTTTGGAGCTTTTGGGTATGTCATGTTTGTATCCTATCCCACCCTCCCATCTCCATTGAAACAGCATCTTGCCTCGTGCACGAAGACCATGTTGTGTGGCCTGTCTGAGGCATTTTGTTCAAACCATCCTGGGCAGACACATGGACAGTGGTAAAAGGAAGCTGACTAAATGGCTTTTGGATCGTGTCCAACTTCTCTCTGATTTTTTTCTTCGCCTCCCTTTTGTTGATTCAACCCCACCTAGGCTATGACATTGGTCAGTCTGTGTGGATGGTTGACCAGGAAAATGCGCTTTCTCCATATGAAGGTGTTGGAGCGAGGGGGTGAAATATTTTATGGGGGGTGTGGATGGACATGGGTGACTCAGGGGGCTATCAGATCCCAGAAACTTCTCAATTACTCAATGGGGGCGCGTACAACATACAGAAGCGACACAGCATTCTCATAAAAATATTACTCAATTCGGGCGGGCTTTTGACTTTGGGTTAGATATAGGTATGTATGATTAAAATGCTGTGCTTTTCTCTCTTTGCAGCCTCTTGTCAACATCGCCTCTAACAGGACACCAAAGAATATGAACGAACAGGCAAGGGGAGGGGATAACACTGAAGATTAGTTGCATGAATGCCCATGAATATCCATCTTTTTTATGGGTCTCTCTTTTCATTTCTCATAAGCAGAAAAGTGTAATCATATTATGGTGTGTAAGAGATTTATTCATGTGTCTGGATGCTTGTCTTTAGTTGGTTATATGATCAAATTTGTCGTGTGTTGTGTTGGAAACATTATGAATCATATTTCTGTGTCCTCTGGACTGTGAGAGTGGGAGAGAGAATGTATTTTTTTTTGAGAAACAGTGATAAGAGAGAGATTTTTTTTTGGTTCTTGGAGAGAGAGATCTATCATGCTGGTTGTCAACTACTTACTGCAGGCATTAGTTGATCAGTGCTTCGTACTCTGGTCACCTTGTTCTTGTAGATAAACTTTTTCACACATCGCTCCACCTGCTGGTTCCACTTCATGAAGCTCACGTAGGCGGCATAGATGAGGAACAGGATGAGCGCCTCCCACCACTCGATGAGGTTATCACGAAAAAAACATATGAGAATGAGAAGACTGGTACTGTAGAAGGTGCAATCGCGGAAGAGGGGCCACCATGTTAGGGTGAGTATCGTCTTTGAGAATAATGCACACATGCCGATTACGAATAATATGTTGAATACCGCACTACCCACAATTGTACCGATACCGACATCATCGAACGACACAAACACACCAATGACACTGGTGAACAGTTCGGGAGCACTACCACCGGCCGCCATGAATGTAGCCCCGGCCACATCATCGGCGATGCCCAACTTTTCGATGATGACATCCAGAGAAGGCACAAAGAACTCGTCGCAGACTATCGCGAGAGCGACAAACATGTAGATGACACCAATTATGTGAAAGATAACAGCACCATTTCGACGTTGCTCCACTGTGAAGAGGTCCGTAGGAAACAGGGGATCCTTGTGCGTTTCATTATTGGTACCTGCAATGATAAGAATCAGACAACCAATTTAGTCTAACACGTCTAACAATAATAGGCTACCAAACATGAATTCAGACCATATAGGCTTTAATTCAAGTTTAGGACTAATTATTGAATCAAGTTTAAAACGAAATAATGCAGACTGAGACGAGAATTAAACGAATCACGATTTTTTCGAAATGAGAAAAGTTCGCTTTAAAGTTGTGAAAGTATTCTTTTATAGCTCTTTTTCAAAAACTAAAATGTCTCAAAAGTATAAAGTGTAATAAATAATTTTATTTTTTATTGTTTTTTATTAGAGTTGAGACGAAAGTTTGATAGATTGAGGTCTCTTACAAGATAAAATTTAAACATTATATTTTTTTTTACAAAAAATAGAGACTGTCTAAAATCACTCTTGATTTGAATTAAATTAATTCAAACAAAAGAAGAACAAACCTATTATTTTAAAACACAAAATTTTATATTAAATTTGCTACCGTGTGGGATTAAGTAACCCCTTTTTAGATAAAAGTAGATCCACAATATCAAATAACTTCAAATATTTTTTAAAAAATGATTTTTTAATCAATAATACCTACTCGGCCTTAAATTTGAAGCCCTAAGCTTAAAGCCAGCCTTATGCTTAGAGCTAGTCTTAAGTTTGAATCAAACCTAAAGCTTTTGCATCAAGACCTAAACTTAAGCCTTAAATCAAGCTTTAGGTTTATAAAGCCAACATTAAGCTTGAAACCAGACTTAAGGCTTGTTTAAGGCGTAAGTTCTGCTTAAAGCTTAAGGTTTATTCTTAATTTAAAATTTTGTTTTGTAAGAAATGTTTGAAGCTATTTTGAAAGTGTGGATTTACCTTAATTTCTTTTAAATTAAATAAATTAAATAAATTAAATTAAAACTGAAATTTCATAAAATATCACCTAAAAGAGGAATTATTTCTAAAATCTGACAAAATTGACAAAAAATTTTGGAAAGTATAAGTCCGAAAAAGGCTTCTAAGTTTTCAAAAAGAAAAATATTCTTAAGTTTTCCTTTATTTCATTTTTTAATAAATATTTATCTATTTAGATCTTCACGATATTTTCAAAACATCTAAATTTGCAAGCAAGAGAGCTTTAAAACTTTAGGGGATTTCCTAAATAATTACAGACATATTCCAAAGCGCAACGTCATCACTTGCACTTGCAAGATGACTTTCAGAAATGACCATTATAGCAGCATTATACAAGCATTCCAAACAAGAGACATCGTCTCCAAAAATTGATTATCCAGACGAGTGTCCCATCTGTAAGATGCAATTCCTAATAATGGCAAGTTTCGGGATGGAATTTAAACTTATCGCGACTTATTGGCAAAATCCAGACTCTCAGCAATATGTCGCTAATCTTCCTCAACTACGTGATCTGCTTGGTGAATTCCATTGCCCGAGAATGCACTCATAGTTCGTGATTTATAGAACATGGTATAGATTTGAGGGATGAGATGGGCTGAGTTGCTTTTCACCAAAACTGAATAGGTATAAATAAATATTTTTGAAAATGAAATCAATACTTGCAATTCTCAACGGATAGA
The DNA here is from genome assembly GCA_918844115.2 of Phlebotomus perniciosus. NCBI lineage: Eukaryota > Metazoa > Arthropoda > Insecta > Diptera > Psychodidae > Phlebotomus > Phlebotomus perniciosus. Next base: position 20,078 of record CAKKOB020000033.1, read on the forward strand.
CTCTATATGTGCCTAAATTCGGCAAGCAACGGATATTGTCAATTTTCGAAGATCTAATTTGCGATGCAATGGTAATCTTGCCAAATTAATGGGATTTGTCAATTGAGTTGGAAATTAGATTTTCACTCCACCCACCAAACAGATTAGGCGTCGCTCTTTCGTGTGAAACCATGAATTTTTCTCGTACAACCTTCATCGTAATAATAACTCAAGCTGAAACTTATTCAAAGTTCATCCACAATATTAGGACTTTTTGGGGGGCGGCGGAAGTTCCCGCGCAAGGAGTGAGAATGGTCTTGAAAGTCTCGGCTGTTCGTCAAAGAGTTTTAATTATTGCGTGCACGATGTCACGCGTGATGAACTGGAAAATGCTGACAGCCAAACCATTGACAAAGAGACCTATTAGCACTCTATATCTAAACACTTATTGACACCGCCATTGATGAGGGCCCCTATCCCGAATTTAGCTGCTTTTGGAAAAGGTTAAATCATTTCAAGAGTATAATTTGTGCTACAATGGAATAAGGTCACAACTTCCACTATCTATCCCTCTCACACTCACCGAGTCCTACGGGGGCGCACACAATCAAACAGAACACGGAAGAAGTTGTGGGTGAAAAGCTTCAAGGATGGTGGAATGTCTTAAGAGTGCGCGCGTTCAATTCTCAGTGAAATTTCTTAACATGAACACCCCCATGCTAGGCCGTTCAATTAATTAATTTTACTCTCTCTCTCTCTGTCGCTCTTCCATTTCGCCAAAAACCACTAAAGGTATGCTCTTTTTTTCTCCCTGAGCGAGTAAATATATGGAACAACACATGGATTTCACCTATCACGAGATATTGGACGCTTTTATGAAAATCTCTTGCACACAGGAGTGGATACAGATGGAAAATATTGGCTGTATCTAGAGTCTTCACCTTCACTTTCCGACCCTTCGATATATATTCCTCTGAAAGAGGAAATTTCTCAAATGAGATAGGGGGTGGGTGGGGGGGTTGGTGGAAAAGCTCTGGAAAAATAGAAACACAAGAGCTTTTCTCACGCTCTCGCAGTGTTTGTATTTTTCTCTCTCAACATTTGCTCGCGCGAGATTATGTAATCTCAACCACGGCACTGAACATTTTGGGGGTATGGCCCGTGGGTGGGTTGGAGTTTCAATAGAGCACCCAATATAATAGAATTATCTCGGGTCTAGAGTGTGCTGGCGATATCACCAGACTTACCCATCACCACCAAGCCTTATGGCCGATGGAGCTGGGATTCACGGAAACTATATAGCTGAGCTTTTTTTGGTTGAGAGGGAGGGGGTGGGCTTTTTGGAATGTTTGGATCGATACGCACGTCACTAAATTTGAAGTTCTTTTTCCTCTTTTTAAAATGGCAAAAGCACTCTAATGCACATATATCAATTTTTTTGTTGGTCTATCGACCCACTACTAGGAGCTTTTTTTCTGCGTACCATTGGGTGAGGATCCATTTATGAGAATGATGGTGGCGGTGGCATTTTCTGGGTCGAACTCAAGGTGGTGGCTGTGGAGGTGATGGTCGGCTGTGACTATCTGCGATGGTAGAACCAGACTGGCGGCCACGAGTCCCAAGATAACTTTCAGGACAATCACCACAGCTGTCCGTGGCCTTTCGCCACCACCTGGGGCGTCTCTTGGGGGCCCCATTTTGCCTCCTTCACAATGTCGTCGGTTTTTTGTTGTTTCACGCAATTGATTCTATCATGGGCTGCTGGATTGTGTGGGTATTCCTAGTGACGGCATCTCGTGTTTGGTGTTCTGGTGGCCACCTCCACGGCCCCCACCGCCTCACCCTTTGCTGGGCCAACACGGGAATCCACTGCAGAGGAGATGGTCCTGTCGTCGCCTCACTTCGAACCCTCCTTCGTACCTCTTCGTCGCACAAACTGGTTCGTTGCTCTCTCGAAACACCAAAGTGTCCCAGAAATGGCTTTTTCGTTATATCCTTTTATGCTTTTGGGTCTGTTTTTTTTTCCCGCGAAACACTCCAAGAAAGCTAAAGAAAAAAAGAACTGAAACTCCGAAAAATCCTCAATACAGCGATTGGTGTGTCCTTAAAGTTGCTACAAGGAGAGAGATGGTTGGATGACTAACTCGCGAGTCCTTGTGGATAAGACCTGGAGCACCACTAGTGTCTTTAAATCGGTACACCCGCCTCTAACTACGTCTCCCGAGGTGTGTTTTGAGAGAAGAGAAAAAGAATTTTGATATTTATATCGTGAATTGGTGTGGCAAAAATATATGGATTATCATGTGGAGATGTGTCTACCGCAATGGACGCGCACAAACTACTGTGCAGACAGGACACGGAGTGCCACGAAACCCCCCTGCAGGATCCAAAAACTTCCCCACCATTTCCTCTGTATTGGTGCGAGGAATTTGTCAATACATGACTCTACCATCAGCCTTTTCTCCTTATGCGCGAAGGATTTTTTTTTCCTTCTTCTTCTTGCTTCAAACCCCAGCAAAAGTTTTCCGAAAACCTGTCCGCAAACCCGCTGGTCTTCACCTCAAGAGAGTCCTTCGGCCGGGCTTTTCAAGTTAGCATGTCTACTTCGAGGATGAAACCACATTTTGGCAGTGAATCATTTCAAACCACAGAAGGATCAATGATGTCCTTATGTGGTTTAGACAGGAGAAGAAGAGCAAAGGGGAAAAACAACCTTCTCGGGCTGAAAAAAAGTAAAGGAGCTCTGAAGGAAATTCCCGAAAATAGATATGTGAGCTTGAGGAAAATTCGCAGACAAGCATGTTTGTGTATGAGATTCCTAAATTGACCAAACCTGTACTGAATTTATGTATTTTTAAACAAAGATGTTAATCATTTCATGTTATCTTATTCGATATAAAAAAATCTTGATAAATAATTATGTTTTCGGATTTGTTTTATAGTAGGTATTTTTGAAAAAAAGTTTATAAGAATAAAAATTGTCATAATACAACTAAAAGCTTTCATGATTCGGAAATCCTATTTAAACAACTTAAGGTAGATCCACACGATAAAATTAAAATCAAATATTTGAACAGAGAGATTCTTTTTTTTAGTTTTTTTTTAAACATAAAAAACTAGCTCTAATCTAGCTTTAAGCTTTTGGCTAGGCTTAAGGCTAGTCTAAAGATTTAAGCTTTATACTATCCGTTAGATTTTAGCCAGCTTTGAGCTTTAAGCTAGTCTTGAACTTTAGGTTAGCCTTAAACTTTAGGTCAGTTTTCAGTCTTAAACCTAAATTAAACTAGCCTGAACCCTTTTTTAGCTAGATCTACCTTCAAAGTTAGCTTTAAGCTTAAAACTTGCCTTAAGCTTTAAGCTAGATTTAAACTTTAAGTTAGCCTTGAGCTTTATGCCAGTTTTGAAGATATTGAAGATTATATCCTAGCCGATCCAACGTGATATGCGATCCCAACAATTGTAAAATAATACCCCAACATAGAAACCTCTGATAAGAGCCCATAATCTACAATTTTTTAAAGATCAGTTATACAATTTTCATGTGCAAATCCACTTGAAATCCGACACCTTTTCCCGATTTCTCATAACAACTTCTCAAATCATCTAAATCCCGAAATGGGTGTCCAATCTGAATACCAAATTTGATACAACATCTTAGAAAATCGAAGAACGACATATAGCTGAGATTCTATAGTGGTGTGTAAAGGGAAAAAAAATTGTGGATTTTCCGTATGAATTGCGCAGTCTCAGCCGCTCAGGGTTCGATACGATGCAGAAAGTCCAAGTCTTGCGTATCCCGATGGGAGCTCCACACACACACGAGTTGTCGGTGGGAATTGGGTGTGGAGGCACCAGCGGTAACGCATGGGAGACCGCGTCGCGCTGACCTGAACCCGATCCAGCCTGAAGGCATACACGGTGATGGAGAAAGGGGCAAATAGTTGGAGGAGGAAGTCATTGGATTTTCACCGAGACCATCCGGCTGGCACTTTTCGGCGGCGGGCACTCAGAAGGTTCCACACATTCGCCAAAAACTATATCTAGGGTAGACGAGCAAAAGGCATGCGCTCTCCTAGACCATGTCGCCACAAACAGGAGTCAGAAGGGGGGCTCAGGGGGGGTGGCACCACCCCACCAGTTGTAGACACTCTGTTTTGCTACAAATTCAATTCCAATGGACACAGCACGATCACGCGGCCGGGGGGTGTCTGGGCTGTTTCATATAAATTGCCCATTAGTCAATACTGCACGATTATGCACATTTTCGCGATGTGGCGGAGCGTAATCGACACACCAACTCCCCGATACAGTTCCATACCGATTGCTGCCATAGATAATGATGTGATTTGAAGGTTGCTCTATTGACCGGAAATATTCATAAATGAGTTTTAATGCTTCCCAACTTTCACGATTTTCCCGCGAATTAAGCTTTCCAAATATTCCACTGTGATTGAAATTGAAAGGAACTTTATCATTTCTGCTGAAAATTACAGAAAACTATCTGAACTGATGTGTTTATTGAGAGAGCTTAATTATTGGCATCTCACTAATCAATGGTTATCATGCAATTTTCATTTATTGGATGTATTCATCTGACCACATCACGTTTATTTACAAAATTGCAATTATTTTATAGTCTATGCCAGCGCTATGAATTGGAGCAGCTTCATTAGGGACATTTGTTCAAAATCTATTCAAAAATTTTTGCTATTGAGCTCAGAATTTGCAATATCAATAATATATAATTCAATTTCTATATTTTTTCCCCGTGAATTCAAGCTTTAACATCGCCCAAAATCAAACAAAAGTTCTTTGTCCTCGAGTCTATTTAAATATATGACATGCAATGACAAATAAACTATAATTGTTTGCTACAAATCAAAACAGAACAATGAAGACGTCACTAAAGTCGGTTTCTTTATCGCAGTATTTAGTAGGAATTTAAAAAATTTAAGTCAAAATATAACAAAATTAACTAGAAAAAAAATGTATAAAAAATTTGTTTTCAGTGAATAAACTTTTCAAAGTTTCGTCTTAAACCTTTCTAAAGATATTTTTAAAAATTGTTTTCTATAATACAATTTTTTGAATTTTCCTAATATTTCTAATTCTCTAATGTAAAATTTAAAAAAGTCACAACTTTTTTTTCAATTTTTTTCTCTCCATTCACTCTATTGCTCTTTACGCTTGGTCAAGAGTGCGTGTCGAGTAATTAATAATTTCAATTCATAACTTTATCCACGGTATATTAATTCAGTAATAAACTACTTGCCTCCAGTCTCTTGTTCAGAACTAAATTTCTGAGAATTTTGCCAACTCTAATTGCAAAGCTCAGGTGTTGCCGGCGAAAGCTGAAAGGATTTCTCGCCTTTCACAGTGCCTTGACAAGGGGAAATGTTGGCTCTGAAATGTCCTCGGTCACATCAGGACCCTTCTGGCGAGTAATCCCAAAACCGTTTCATCCGCACATTTGCAGATACCGTTCCGGAGGTCGCTCATTCTGCCACGAGAGGCACAATTAATAAGTTTTAAATTTATGCCAATTAGATGCAACGATTGCAGGAGTTGTTTGTGCACCATTTCGCCTGAGAGCGGCTCCCATGGGGCTGATTGCGAGGCTGGAAAATTTTCATGCATTTGTATGGGCTTGCAGACAGACACCCGTCGGCGCGGGAGGGGGCGAGTCAACGGCAGCAGTGGTAGAATTTTATGGGGTCATATTTGCATTCATTCACATAACTCTTTCACACATGACGCCACTGGCACCGCCGAGCGCCACTGCTCACAAGTATTTCAAATGCAATTTTTCACGAGCTCATGAAAACACACCATTATTGTTAAATTGTTGGAGGAAAGTTTCGTTTCTATTGTTCCTAAGAGCACAACACGTTCATTATTTCATCGTAAATTTTGCAAGATCATAGAGAAGGTGATAAAATTTTGCTCTATGGAATTAAATTGTGCGCTACTAAGCAATTGACTTTTGCTATATGTTCAGGATTATTGATTTCAATTGCAGAATCATAAAAATCGGGAACTTTATTAGCGATTGAATGAAGTTCTTAAAATTTATGGAATTCAAGATGGAATCGGTGCTTTATTGCAAGAACAGTGTGTTCGAGTGATTGGTTTAGAGCTACTCAAGAAGTGCTTCAAAAGATGGTAGATAAGAATTTATTCGAAGCATGTCAGTTAAAAGAAATTGCTTAAAGATATGTACTTGAGCAATGACCATATAGGGCTGACTTATTTGTATAATAAAAGTTGAAATTTCAAATATTATTTTGTCAAAAATTTGGAATAATAAATTTACATATTAGGGACGAAAAGGCGTAAACATAAACTACTTCCAGATTTTCTCATTTTGTATGGAAGTTCCATAACACTTAAAAAGCTTAAGAGTTTTAAATGATAATTTTATATTTAAGCTTGAAACCTTTAAGGATAATTTGTAAAAGTTCTGAAAATAAGTAATAGTTGAAATATAAAAATACCGTTTCGATGAGTAGGTAGAAAGTTGAAAGAAGATAAGAAAAAAGAAGAGAAATCCCTTTTCTTTCTAATTTTGTAAATTTAGCCAAAATATTCTAGCTAGAATTCCGAGGTTGGAGGCAAAAATTAAAAGTTGTTATGGAACATAGAGAATTTGATTGAGTGTTTTATTTGGGTTCGGTAGAAGAAAAATATGTTAAAGACTGCATAACACCTTACAATCTTATAGGAATTTTTACTTGATAAACTTCATCGAAGTGACCTATCAATCCAATCCACTTCACAGACTAATCCACTCTCTTTCTAAGATCTACTGAATGTGGAGAAACGGAATATGTTTGGTATTTGAGAAAATTCGGAGATTAACTGGAAAAAGGCGAAATGTTTTGAAAGTCATGCATTCTATAGGAAATTTCAGTCATTCAGCTTCATCCAACTGACCTATCAATCCAATCCACTTCACAGACTAATCCGTTCTCTTTCTAGGTTCTACTGAAACATTTGTATTGCAGTATTGCCATTTTTGTGACGGGGCAATAAAACTTTGGCTAAAACAACTTACCTTTTATCTATTGGTACTTCCCTTTCCAAAGACGCTCGCTCACTTCATTCAAAATGTTGGTACACCACTTTTGATCATAATATCGGCCCCTTGCCTTAAGTTAATCAGCTTGTTCGATTTTTTATTTTGATTAGATATTCCAAAACCTGTACTGCATATAAATTCACTAAAATATCGATTTTATCATTATTTATTTCAAAAATATTTTCAATTTCAATATTTTCAATATTTTCAACATTAATAATTAAATTTTAATTAAAAATTTTATAAATATTATTAGAATATAAAATTTTATATCGAAGTGTGACCCAAATAGAGTGCACTTATTGTAGAACCTATCTTTTAAGGCTCTTTAATCATTGAATACATAATGTGGTCTAATTAAGATAAGAGCTAATACGTTAGACTTTTATATCGATTTTCCAAATACTCCTAAAATTAAACATTCATGATATAGGTATAGGTACTACATGTTACCAACAAATTTTTAACTATAAAAGTGAATAGTAAAACATAAGGTTTCAGTAATGCTCAATATCATCTAAACTCCGGGAAAATTATGCTATAGTTATACTCTATTGATTAGTTGTTTTAGATTATTTCTAAAAAAAATTCAAACATCTAATTATGCAAACAGTTATTTGTCATTAGCCCAAATTTTCCAACTTGAAAATTTCCCAAAAATTAACTTTCTTTTACGACTCCAGTTACAATTCATTTCAAATTATTTCTAAGCATTATGAGAGCTTAACAAGAGCTCGTTAATAGGTCAGCTGGGAATCCATCCCCTTAAGCTTTAAGCAAACAAAGCTGCGGGCGAGTGAAAATTGACGTGTTAAAATCCGTGTGAGCTTTTGGTAATGCCTCTTCTTGTGCATCGCTCACCACTTTTCTCTAAAGGGCTCTAAAAGGGAAACTTTTACTCGAATCACATTCATCACGAGCAAGAGAGCCCAGGAGAGCAAGTGAGAGAGTTTCGGAGAAAGCTCTCTACTATACTATTGATTTTTTCACACGGCTTTTTCCCTTTTATCTGTACATCTGTTTTACAATGTTCCCCATGAATATTGAATTTCCTCGTGCTCTCGCCAAACGAATATCATTTAAGTGTGGCGTTCGTGGCCTAACGAGAGAGTGCGAGAGAATGAGAGAGCAAGCGAGATGTGGACAATATTGTACACACATTTTTGTAAATTCTAATCTCAGATTTGCATTTATGGAATTTTTTATTACCATCCTATTTTACCTTTTCATTCCAATTCCCTTCTATATAGTCAACATTTCAATGCACAAGGTGGAAGTTTTGCGGTGTTGGTGAATGAGCAAAAGACACCAATTTTATTGATTTTAATATTAAGGAGCTTGATGTACAGCTTTCATGGTGAATGTTCGCTTTTTTCTGCTTTTTTTCTGCACTCCTAATTGTAGCATTTCGTCCTCCAACACGTTATCGCCGAGGGTGAAAAGTGCATGTCTTTTAGAAGGTGGCAAGGCATGTCAAAAGGACACTGAAGTCGAGTGGGTGATACCATCTAGACTTGCAATCGTGTTGATCGTCTCTCTTTGCTGTTCCTCTTGCTTTAGCAGTGATTTTGCTATTATATACGAAAAATTCGCGGTTATTGCAAATGAAACGCTATTGCGAATAAGACGTTTCTGGATGGTTTCAGCAATAAAGTTAGAGAAAGTCATATATGATGATCCTAATCCTGGACATTATATACATTTTTACTCCATTGACCTCTGAATGTTGGATTCGCTGAAGGTCTCTGTGAATCGTAATTCAAATTTCAACTATCTCGTATATTTCCGGTCATAAATTCAAATTTACGACTCACATTGCGAATTGGCCAACATCAAAATCTCAATTTTCATTACCTTTAAACGCTTATCATTTGCTCTCATTCTTCGTCATACTCTCTCGACGCTTTCAAGACCAACACCAGACGAGACTCCTTATCATTCTCGTCTCTCCTTGCGCGACATCCCCAGCAAATTCCATCACTCAACCAGGCGTCTCCACTGGCACTTGATGGTCGTTCTGGTGTGGGATTTATTGCTTTGGCTCAAGGAGAGGAAGAACAAGAGAGGACGTGGAGAGGAGAAAAAAAATGATATGGCAATTTTTGTGATATGGGATAAATTCTATGAGGCTCTCAACTACAAACAACAACATGACAACAATCAAATACATGATGGTCCATACGGGGCAGAGAGTGAATGATAAATATAAGCCCCATAAAGATTTTTATTTGCAAGCCATGAAATTTCATACTCTATGTATGATTTAATTTCTGGAATTTGTCATACAAGATTTTCAGCGCTTCTGCATTGTCTCGCCTCCCAGACCATCCGGAATGGAATGCTGGGTAATTGCAATTTTTACTGCCCTTGAGGCGAAACAATATCATGAGACCAGGGTGGAATGGTCATGCGCCTCTTGTGCAATTTATGTGGCACCACTTTCAACTATGACTCCTGACTGATATTTGGCGCTCAATTCAATGGAATCCACCAAGGCAATCTATTGGCGCTCACGATGATTTCCATGTGAAAATTCCTTCGTTGCTAAAGGAGCTAAAGTGCTATCGGATGAGCCCATAAATTCTTAGCAGAAGCACTCTTGGCGTTGCATAAGATCGGATAGCAAAAACTACAGTGGAATTTGAACAGGCTCTTACATTATTTATAAAATAAACCAGAAGACGATAAGACGCTATTTGGGGAAAGCTCTCTCCTTTATTGAGCTTGCGATAACGGCAATGCTTCATGGCAGTGTGAAGCATATGCTGCAAGGATAATAAGGGCGCGATTACATTCCTGCTAGGAATACGTTATTTTATACTTTTCAATATTTTCTATCTCCAAAAAAATTTAAAACATTAATTAAATAAGTGCTGGGGAATAAATCTAGAAGTTTTAGAAATTATCATAAGCTCTTCTAAATAAACAAAAACTCTGCAAAAGTTTTTCAATGTTTGAACAATTTCAGGTATTTATTCAGAAACTTTTATTGATATGCAAAAGTTTTTAAATGAAATAGGTATAAAAATTTCAAAGTTGGAGGAATTTCCCAAAGCTTTGTAATGTTTTTTTTTAACTTAAAACAATACACGAAAACTACATTGCTTTTCACCTTGTTTATCCATAATCCAGATTTTTTCCCAAATATTCCTCTTCCATATTTTAAGCTTCCGTGGAGGCTCTATTGAACCCATTTTCCTCATGTCGTGACATACCCTGGATTTTTCATCATGCCGGCAAACTTAAAAATTAATTGTTTCAATTTAGATTAATGCGATGGGGCCGCCTGGTGAGTGATATGTCCTAAAAATGCTACTATATAAATTGACTGAAGCAGTTTCCTCAGTTCTAAATCACCATGTGCTTTCGCTGGTTCTCTGTAATTCTTCTTGTGGTTCTATCCACAGAACAATGTTTTGGGGTGGATTGTGAAAAGTTATTCCCCTCTGAAGGGGATACGTCGGTAAATGTATGGGAGTTACGAAATCTCGGTCTTGCAGAACTAAATGAATGTCTCTCGGTGATTGGAGCCAAGCCTCTGGATGAGGAATTGGCTAAAAATATTTGGGGATCCTTGAAAAGTGTAAAAAGAATCTCTCGGTATTCAATTCTTAAAATTCTATAAATTTCTCTCTTTGCAGATCTACAAAGTTGCCAACGCCGTTCCTCGGGATTGCTTCAAGAACATGGGATACGCTCTCATTGGTATCTCTCCTGAAGACTTTGAAAACATCACAATCGGAGACATTGAGATGGTGGAGATCTTTGGTCAGCACAGAGGCTTTAATCCTGAACAGATGTATGCCATCCTTGGACGAGTACAGGATGACTGGACGGAAAAAGTTCCGGAAACTTACTCCCAGTACGATCTGGAGGCTTTGAAACAAATCCTCTGTGTGATGAATCAGTCGGAGATTGAGAGAATCCATCCGGATGCATACAAGGGAGCCGCCCAGACTATCGGAAGTCTCCAGGATTGCACTCCTGAAGTGATTCAGGGCTTCGCGAAGCTCGCCATCCACTCCAGAGCTTTTGGACCACCAGAAAATTGGAGTAAATTGGACGTGGCGACAATAGGGACAGTTCTCTCTGGACTCCCGCCGAATCTTTATAAAAGCATCCCTTCAGACAACCTGGCTAAGAAAACCGACAAGGTTCAGGATCCAATGCATCACGACATGGAAATGAATGTTAAAACTGACACCATGTCTGATTCAATGTAAGAAGGCAACGTTAATAATATATATTTAAATTCGGTAAACACCAACAAGATTGGAAGGAAGGAATAAAAAGATTTTAGAAGCTGAATTTTCCGCGAACTTTGAAGAATCCCAGGTTGTTCTTGTTGTGAAACACCGCCCCGATGCCCAAGTAGTTTTCCAGGACGATAGGCGCCTCCTCGAGCTGACAATTGTAGTTCACATTAGCCGACTCGATGTTGGGCTGTGGATTACTTATCAACTGCACAAGAGTCTGATGAAGATGCTCAACTGAATAGGTCAGTCGATTAGCGTCTATTTCTTCCCGGATGCTGGGTAGAGAGTTGTAGTGAACTGCTGAGTAACGGAAAATAATTTGTGTTTAAGAGACTTTCGAAATGCAGAGAGAAGTTCATTTCATATTTTCTCTATGATGGCTCGAGAGAGCCAACGACCTCATTGTGAACTCTTTCGCACGGTTTATTGCATTTTAATGAGATTGGATTCATAACGGTGCACTTTTTTCTCACGAAACAACCACAATGTGTTTCAACACGTAAGAGAATAGTTAATGAAGTTTCGGAAAGAAGTCTTTTATTGCATTTTTTAAGTTATTTAAGTTAATTTTTTATTGTTGTGGAGTATATTTCCAGAAAAACAGGTTTAAAAAACTCTAGGTTTAAATGACGAATTTTGTGCATTATTGTGCAGGTTAATAGCCTTGATCAGAATAAATATTTGTTTTTCAATGTCATAAACATAGATTATAGCTCTATCGATTTCACTTCAGACAACTTTATAAGGTCTCGCGTTTAAGCAAAATTTAAAGGTCGCCCAATCACCTTCAGGTGAATGAAGATTTATACAAATGTTTACGTCTAAACGATATTTATACTTCAAAGTTTATTTTTGTATTCTTAATTAAGTTTAAACTAGAAAGTTTTGGAAATTATTGAGCTTTACCTTGATAACCATGAATTGGATGATTTGTGAAGGTCTTCCAGGGAATGTCAGTAGCAAAAGGATTCCAGGATGTTCCGGCCGGTAAGGGCTGACCCTTATTCCACATTAGACGGATTCCAACTTCGTTTCTATCACTGAGATGGAAATAAAATATTCTATTAGTTTTAAGCAGTGTTTAAATTAAAGGTATAACATTTAGGTTTATGTACATGGCTTGAAAATGCGATAAATCTATCTTGTTCCTGAAATTAACTCCACTGCAAGGGAAATTGGATTCTCTTGAGGATTTTACTAATAAATCACCACGTAAGAATGCAGAAAATCCATTTGAGATTCCTTCAAAGCGCCTTTGAGCAGCATTAAGAAATAAGTTTTTTTTTCGGTATATAAAATAGGCTTAAATTTAAATCATTTCATATGATACTCACGGTACAAATGAAGCTGTCGGATAAGTTAATTTCCCATGGATTATCGTATCGACTCTATTGAGCAGGACTTTGTCCTTCTTCAGGATCCTCAGTGCGATAAAATCAAATTTGATGATGTAGAGAGTCTTCGTTGTCAGTATCACAATTCTCTCTCGCTCGTGATCCCAATGGCTGATTCTAATTAGACAAATAAATCACTAATTTGCTATAGATAAATTATCTTAATGTGTCTGTCACTCACTCTGTGAGCAACCAAGTGCCCAGAATGTCATTATCAAAGGTGGGCTTTAGAAGAATCTCGACACAGTCCTTGATGGCCTGCTCAAATAGGCCCTTCCGGAAGCAGAAGAAGTGCCGGGGGGATCCTATCTTCGGCCTAACGGATTCCGCAGTGACCACAGCTCGAGAAGCTTCCCTGGTTGATGCGGTTGATGCTAAATGATAAAGATATTTTATTTAATCTTATCAGTGATTGTGATGAATCCATCGCATAGATTAGATGATTAAAGGACTCACTTCGAGGCTGTTGAGAGCTCGTGGGTGTTGTAACATCTCTTCCCATCTGCACTGCAGGCTGAGACGCCTGACTTGCAGCCACTGGTGAATCATCGCTATTGCTGATGGTCAATGTGGCACCGCGAAACTCATAGTTGTCCTCCACAGAATCCACACCACTGGGCTCCGAAGGATGCGCTTCCTGACTTCGATACATATCACACTTGGATCACTTCCCCAGCAATTGACCACAAAATACTACTAGGCAATCTCTCTTTTTTTCCACCAAACTGGGAGTCTTCTTTCTCTCTGTTTTTCTTATCAGAAAACTGTTGTGTGAATATTGTGTGGAACGATATTACGCGCCGGCGCACAATTCCACGATACTGGTGACATCACTGTGACTTCGGTGCTAGAACATTTCTCCTCACACGATTCGAATTACTGACTGGAGAAAATATTGGAGTTGCTCCAATACAAATAGCGCGGTTTGACGACAATTTTCGCGGGTCTTATGGGTCTCGGGATCCACCCGGGTCTAATTGAGTCATGATTCTAAATCAACTGATACGAATTAAGACATCAAGTTGGTTTTACGTGAAAGGGGAATTTTTTATGGAAGGTTTTTATAGGGAGAGTTCATTCAACAATAATTTTAAAAGCATACTGAAAATATTGCTCTTTTAATGCTTATTATGCTTTTTAATGCGTAAGTATCATCGCATACATAAATAAATTCCAAATTTCAAATAAACAACAAATATCCAGAAACTTTTAGCAGAAACTTGCTTAAGCATTTTCGAAAACTTTTAAATTTGATGAATAAGTTTTGGAAGAAACTTTTCCCAGCAAATACAAGTTATCTAAAACTTTTCCACTCCCACAATTTTCTCTCAACAGTCTTTTTACGTGAATAGAGTAGAAACTCGCAAATCATCGATTCTAGAAGCATATAATGTACTTTGTAAGAGTAAATATATATTCCTCATGTACTTACATGGCTTTACGTTTTCGTACAAATTTTACTTCACGATTCTCTTTTCCTCCGATCTTCGCTATGATCGATATAGGGAGGAACTTACGCTATGCTGATGGCTGATGGGTTGTATTGTGGCTTATGTGGTCTTATGGGGCAAAAACCTTCTGTGTATACACAGCCCGGAGGTTTCAACACAAAGAAGGTGGATTTATTTTCAATTTCTGTCCATGACAGATGGTGGGCAGGTGTTTTATGTACTCAAGAGGATCGTATAGCATTATTATGGGAGTAGTAGTATTTTCTTGTTTGTAGTGTAGCTACCTTTATCGACGAAGAATAAATTAAGGATATCTTTCCCACAAGAACTTTTTTAAGCTTCCACCCTATTATCTATTTAATTGCTTCAAGCGGAAAAATAAATTATACAAAATTACACCTAATCAAATTTTAAGACATTAATTAGGAAGTAAATGTTTTGAATTAAACCATTTAGATTTAGAAAGTTAACAAAGCGTAGTAAAATGATAAATTGTAGCCACTAATATCCGGTTGTCTTTTATTTTATGGCAAAGACGGATTAACTAATTTTTTTGCAGTTTTGCAAAACATGAAATATCAATCTATCAAAATTGATTTTTGCTTTAGGCTCTTTAGAAGCTTTCCCAACATCCAATAAAATTACTTTACTGCTGATTTGATGAAAAAATGCCAAGAAAATACATTGTGCTGCAAAATTTACAGCAATAAGTACCTATTGCTGACCAAGTATGACAATGCAATTTACAAAATATCATACTTTGCAAATTTCCATTTTTGTGAACATTTAAAAAATCAGACAGGTCATTAAAAGCAAGCATTTCTATTATATTGCATTAGGAGAAGATATTTTATCTCTTTCCTTTGTAGTGAAAAGAAACGGTAAAATTAATTAGAGGTATAAATTTTTTTATCAAAACTTTCTTACCGTATACCTTAAAGCTCACGAAGATAAAGGCCAAAAAATTCAACAACAAAAATCCCCATTAGCTGTCTCGTAAATAACTAATTTATGGGGATCTTCTGCCCCGAAAATAGATGATTTCCTGAGAAAATCGAGTAACTTGTCACGAAAATGGGTTAATTTATAGGAAAAATTGTGCAACCTGTCTATAATCAATTTATGAGAAATTTAATGGGCTGGTTACGCTGGTTACTAAAATTAGGAAAATTAAAGGGTTTTGTTTCCAACCAAATGTAGGTAACGGTTGGATGCTCTTTTTCTCATAAAATAAAATCATATCTGGAAGATATTGAGAGATGTATAGTAATATATTGGAGAAATTATTCGAGTGTCTTAGAGACGAAACCATGAGACGCGACCATAGCGCTACTGCGTCAGTCTGAGGAACTTATCATATTCTAATAGAATTTAAGACTTTACTTTAAAATAGTCATAATTTGAAAAGGACCAAAGATGAGCGTTTGAAGATCACATTTACTTGTCCAAATAAACTATATGATAATAGGCTCAAGTAACCCCTTTTTGGCCAGTCTAATCGTTTCCGCTACTTAGAATTAATTGCTGATTAAAATTTTATTCTTTGTAAACAAAGAGATCTTTGAAGTACGAAATGAGTAATATTTTCTTCGCAATTAGCATAATATTCTTGGGGAATTGACTTGATAACTGAAAGTCATTATATTTCAAAGTATCTCTATAAAAAATTTCATTTGAATCTGATAAAATCTATTGACATTGAGCTTAATAATTGGACTGGCATTTAAGCTTAACCGGCTGCAGTGGTAAAACCATTTTTATTTTAGCTTCTTCTAGGTGTTTGGATGTCGAAACAGTTTATTATTCAATGCTTTCTAGAAATTTAGTGCCACTCCCATTGGATAGATCGCCCTACCTATATAGGAAATTTCACTCATAACATCTTAAGGTGGCCAAAAGGGGTTACTTGACCCTACCTAGGCGTAGAATAAGATAAATTCACTAACAACTTTTCTTAGAAACAGAACCATTTCGCAAAGAGTATGTTGTGCAACGTGATCGTCTTACGTATATTTAAATAATATGTTAATACACCTGTTCATATTTATTTAAGTTCTCTCTAGATGTGTATTCGTCTCTGTATCATTTATGGAGCTCAAAATATCGGTCATAACTGCAGAATAGTCGTTTATTTAGGTGCGATGCCACTTTAAATAATCAAAAGAAAAAACAACAATCAATTAGATTGAAGAGAGCCCATCTTTCAACAGTCCATTATATTCTGGCAAAAAAAACTCAGGATAATGATCTGTAAATGTAGAAAATGTTTATTTTCAAAATATTTATATAATCTTCTTTATACTGTAACTAAATAATAAGATCAAGAAACATCAGTTAATGTATTTCAGAACTAGGAATTAAACATTATAAGAGTATAAAATTTTAAATTATCAGGCGCTTCATTTCATAGCGCTATTACGAAAATATAAATAAAGTGCTAAAGAAAATAATCTCATGGGGGAAAATATAACATGTTAATCCACTTAGCACATTTGGATAAACACGTGATAAGAATTTCTGGGTATCATTTCTAATCTATTCAAATTGCATTCTTGCAGGAACGGTTATTTACAATTTTTATGATCTACTTGAGAAGACATAATGTAAAATTTTGACATACTCGAGGAAGTTACACATTAATTAGAATTAGAGATAATTATTTCTTGTATACATGTCGAGGATTCATCACATTTCCTTTGATTTGCCATCATTGGGCCCACTGTCCGGGGGCTACTTGGGCACGATGGGCTTTATGGGGCCCAGTGATAGGACACTGTCCGCCCCGATGGTCTGCAGATTAGAGATGGCCGCATTGGGGGCTCCCTTGAGGCACACCAGAGGCAATCCGAAGAAGCCATTAGAGACCTTATTGATATTCCCAAGCGGAATGAAGTTCCTGATTCCCATTCCCAGCAATTTCATGCGCGTCTGACCATTGTTGAGATCCACAATGGGTATTCCCAGATCCTCTCCAGGCATCCTCACCGTCCGATGGACGCGTCTCTGGTGGATGATGAGACTCTCAGATGAGGAGAACATCACTGAGCACTTTGTGCACTTGAACCGGATATTGCTATGATGGCCCTTCTGCGTGTGTCTCTGCAACGCCTCCTCGGTGAGGAACTTCTTCTGGCAGTGAACCTCCGGACAGGACAGGAAGGTGGTGTGCCGTGGCTTCAGGGCGGGCGGGGCGGGTAGTTTGCTCACGCTCGGTTGCAAATCTATCTTGGGTGAGCGATTCTCCGCGGAGGGTGAGGAAGCAGCTGGTTTGGAAGCATTCATCTCCTCCTCGGTCACATCAATGGTCAACAGGGGTGTCTTCTTCTTCGAAATGATGCTCACAGAGCTGTTGAGCGCCAACTTCTGCACCACACTTTCAGTCTCATCCGACAGTCGATCCTTAACTTCGGGGGTTTTCTCAGTCGTCACAGTGTCCTTGGATTTGGGGAAATCACCCTGAGTCACAGTGATGCCCCGATTGGCCAGGATGCTGGCCACAGCCTTGGGACTCTTCTGTCCGGAGGGGACAGGACTGCTCTTGCTGGTGCTGCATTCTGGCGTCTGGACACCACTCTGGACACTCTCAATCACTGGCACGCCCTCCGCCCGTGGTGGCATCGTGATCATCGGCCCATCAAGCATCCCTCCTTCGGTGCGGGGCTTCTTGGGCGGCGGCTGGAACTGGGATAAGTTGGGACGAATGGAAATGGGTGCGACAGAGTGGCGTCTCTGAGGGAGAGGGGGTCGTCCACCTCTGAACATCGGCATGCCGTGCATCGGAGGCTGCAGCTGCGCCGACTCCTGCATCATGGCGTGCTGCTGATTGTAGTTCTGATCCATCACCAGAGAGCCTCCATTCATCATGATGCCATTGGACACGGCGAACCGATATCCAGCTCCTTGTGGTCCATTGACCATTTGCTGTTGCATCATCTGTTGGCGATTGGCCATGGCCATCTGGGGCACGGTGGTCGGCATGCCGGATGGTCCGCTGACGCGATAGAGCGGAGGCGGATGGCGAGATCGCATGAAGGGCGACTGGACGGGTATTACGGGTCGGAATTGGCCGTTGCGCATCTGCTGCAGTCGCAACGCGGCCATCTGTGGACCGGAGGGCTCTCTCAGGTGAGCCGGAGGCGGATGAAGGTCCCGTATCCTCTGACCAGGATAGTTGCCCATCGGATCTTGCGGTCGGTAGTGCATTGTGTTGGGCATGCGAGGCATACCCGGATGCTGGGACATAGGGAAGTTTTGCGGAGGCATTGGCGGACCCTGCGGAATATCATGTCCTGTCTGCCTCTGGTGCTGGTACAACAGCACCGGATCCGTGAAATTCATGTGACACACTCGACAAATATGTCCCAGCTTGTCAATTGAGATGAACTCATTCGGAACTTGACCGTTCCATTCAGCCTCCAACACAGGCGGTTGTTGATTCAACTCTAGTAGATTCTTCAGGATGTCGGAAGCATCCTCCCTGCCCGATTCACTGTTGAACTGATCCAGTCCATCAAGTGTGGGGCACTCAAAGTGGATCCTATCTGGAGGACCCATCATATCATTCGGCAGCTCAGGTATGGGTATCAACTCCCTGATGCTGCGATTTTCTAAACTCGGCGAACTCGGCGGACTTTGCTTGATCTCCGACGCTTTCAATATCTTCTCACCCCTCTTATCGGCCATCGCCCGCCTAAAGTCATCATGCAGCCCATTGAGCCTCGTGTCCTGATCGGCATGGTTCATCTGAACGTTGTGAAATTTAAACTTGAGCTTCAGCCCATCACCATCCGTGGCTGAGACTGTTGGCTTCTTCAATACAATTTTCGGGAAGGTCTTCTTGCGAGCGCACAGGAACTGCTGTCGTCCCTTCTTCATAAACTCCTGAAACTCTATTTCGCGCTGTGTCAGCTGCTTCAGCTTCAGGATGGGCATAGACACATGCTTGCGGTGATGCTCAAAGAAGTCATAATGATGCTTAAAGTTGAGATTACATGGTATACATCTCCGCTTGGTGCGCTTCGATGTTGTGTCTGTGCTGGTCGTTGACCAGCAGTCCGATGACGCGGATGAGGCAGATCCTGCCGGTGACAGCACAGGTTCCGGCAAACCAAGAATAGTGGTCGGTATATCAGGTACCGCTTCGGGTATATCAACGGTCACCGGTGCTGTGTCCGCCTGTGTTTCACCACCTATAGGCGGTATATCCTCATCCCGGAATATGTCATCAATTTGTAAATCACACAAAACTTCCAACTCCTCTGCAAGAACAAAGCAAGAAGAAACAATTAAGAAATTTTGAAGGGAATTTCCTTTATATAAATACATATTGTAGGTATTAAGACAGCAAAGCTCATTCTTAACCGATAACCAAGAGAATAGGAAGAGATAGAAAATAAAGCTGTGTTGTGTGTGAAATAAAAACTTATAACATCTCATGCAGAACCAACCCTAGAATCACCTGAAGCGCAATTTATAAACTTAATAATTTCGTGCCTCATGCCATGTTGGGTGTTGTTGAAAATATTTGCTTTATATTCCCGTAGTCACTATGTATTTCTAAGGAGAGCTTTCCCACAGGAAAATATTTTGAAAGCAAGGTAGATTCTTATTCGAGTACAATGACCTTTAGAAAGCTCATAACGACCTCACACCAACTTCCCGCCCCGTAAGCTTTGTGAGCTTTAAACTTTCTCCAAACGAAAAGTTGCTATCTCACAACGCTCTAATGTTGGCGATTTACCAGATATGGTAATCTCTGCTCCGTTGCTAATGGAGCAGATACGGACAAATATCCACTTTCATTATCTCAGTATCTGCATAGAGATCTACACGTGATTCGTAATTACAACTCCTTCAATCTTATATAATTGGTTTTCACGGAAAAAAAGTTCAAAGTTTCCTATTCAAATACCTTTTATTAAATGTTTTGAAAATTGTTTTTTAATTTTAAAAAAAATCATTCTTAACCGGAAATACGGATTTGGCATCCAAAAGTTTCCTAAGTCGCCATTGCGCAAGCTTCTTGCCTTGTCAAGGAAGAAAATAATATATATCTAAGACAGACTTCCCGAGAAGAAGAGGGACGATTAAATTGAATTGATAATAAATTAGATTTAACATTTAGAAACGATAAAGTCTTATATTCACCTTTAATTAATCTTTGAAAATGCAATAGTAAATAAGGAGCTTTCAGGGTCTTCAACGAAATATTTTGTGTGCCGGCGTTACGCGAGGGACAAGTGATAAAATCATGGAATGGTGTATATATAGCATGGAGTGGGGGGTGGGACGTGAAATCAAGCAATAGATACAGACGGCACGTGCTGCATAATTAGCGTCAAAACATAAACAATCATGGATTTGGCACTTGCATTTACCTGACTCAATCATTGAGTACAACTGCAACCTTTAAGAGCTTTCACACGATGGATATGAACGAGCTTTCAAATAAGGAGGCTTTTATGTCCCTCTGGAGTGAGCGCTTTAATTACCTGCTGTGAAATCTTGCATGGTACTCTTCTCAAAACTTTTCACCATTTATTTTCCACGCAGATTTGCCGAAAGCACATCATCCGTATCTGGAGTGAAAAGCAGAGCTTAATAAGTCGAGTTATTTATTTATTTAAAAAAATATACGAAAAAAATTACGAAGCCCTTACATGTGGTGGCAGGTTTGATGTGCGAGAAATTGTTATACAGCACAAGAAATAATATTTGGGGTTCTCGCCCTCAGCAAAGAACACCCCTAGAAACAAGTGTTCACGCCTAGGAATCTCCTGCGATACTGAAGACTCTCGGTATCTCTGTTGAACATACAACGTCGTACACGCCGTACACTGTTAAAAATTTGTGTTTTTCTCTCTCGTCTCTCTTTCAAGCCCGCTCTCTTGCCGTTTTCTCTCGCGTGAGAGCGCTTAAGACTACAAAACTACACACGCGATGCTCTATCTCGTGCAAATGCGAAACAAACCGCCTCTCCTCGGGGCCAATCGTGTGTTTTTTTAGTGATGATGAGAGGGAGAGCGAATAGTGGTTCACGGACTGAGAGCTCAAGCACGTTTCGTCTCGTTTAGGATCTCTGGGCTACTGAGGGCAACTGAAAGTGATTTCTCGGCAACGTTTTTCTGGAACTGCTACCAACGACCCGAGAGTGGGGAAATCGTTACGACGCGAAAGCGTCCGATGCTAGACCCGACCGAAACTCTCGACTACACCTTCGTCCGAAACTACCGATGCTACATCCATACTTAGCATTTGCCTGGTTTTTTTCCTCTCTCAGAGCCCGTTAATTGATGAGAATAATTTTATCTGCGCATTCGCATTTGCTCTATCACCTTGATTCATCCATTTACATTAGGATCTAATTAGGAGACTTATCATTAAAGGTTAACTTTTCGAAATTTTAATCTTACAATGCCATTTCGAAAACATTTTCAAATAATTAACATTGGAAGCTATTTAAAATTAACATACCGGTGTGCACCTTTTGTCACATTAGAGTTTAAATTCGCTGCTGGTGCTGCTGGCTCAGCGGAGTTGTGTGCCAATTCAACACAGATTATCTGTGACGCCCGACTTGGCGACCAATTCGAAAACCAAAGTAGAAAGTGGAGAGAAAATTAAAATTAAGTAAATTTATTCGACTTCGCGGGAAATTTATTTTCTGTTTTTATTTTTTTCAATGTGTAACCTGGAAAAATTCTTGCAACACACACTCTGGTGTGAATGGGAAAAAGTAACAAAAGCGAATGATGTGTGAAGCAGAAAGGGAGGAAATTTCATGGCATTTCGCTTAGTTAAAGCCGTGTGGAATAAGCTATTTTATGAGATGGTAAATTTTCCATTATAACCTGAGTTGGTATTACTTTTTGCCTCGTGTTCTTGTATATGCATTACTTCCATGAAAGACATCATTATTTATAATCTTATTCACAGAATTTAAGGGGGAGGAACATTATTTTTACATGCTTTTTTTATTTTGTAAAATAGTTGTTCATAAAATTATAAAGAGATTTTTACTATAATAATATAGCAAAATAAAACTTATCTCGAAACAACTTATGTAATCCTTAATTTACAACTAAAATCATTATGTTTAGACTTTAAAGTCAACTTTGTATGACGCAATAAATTAAAAATACAATTAATACAAGAAATTATACAATTCAATTACACAAGCTAGGCCGTAGATTTGCTTGTGTTGCATGTGAAAGACTTACATCACGGTTAGTGAGTTTGAGACCAGTGGCTGGTGCTCGAACTCAGAAATATGGAAAAAAACTAAAATCCACTTAATTGCACTCAACTGCTCAATTTGCTGTTGTAGTGCTTCCACTGAATATAAAAGTTTATACTTCAGTGAAGAAGTTTTCACAATTGGCGCCTACATAAAACTAGCTAAAATGGCTGCGGTTCGGAAAGTGTGACAACCACAGTACATTATAACGCCTCTGTGGCCCTAGTCTCTAAATGACTAGGGAAATCTCAAGCTTGTTCTAGCTGAAAAAAGAAAGGATATTGCACAAAAGATCTTATAGGTCTCAATGCAAAGAGCTCAAATTCGTAATCTCAGGATCCTAAATCTACCTATTAAATCCTACCTATTCTCTACGCTTAAACGCAGGTTGATCTTTGTATACATACAATTGTACCCCCGATAGTTTTAAAATTTAAACGTTCACCTCGTTCACCTCTCATCTTCAGTTCCCGCATTTGTCGCAGGCGTTTCGGCCATCACCGTCTTTGCGTTGGTTTTCAACCTTCTACAAAAGGTTGAAAAAGTTCCGGAACTGATCGGAATAGTCAACTCACGAGCTTCGCGTTACAAAGGTTCAAAGTTAGTAATAGATGTATGCGTCCTAAAAATTATTAGCAACCTAGCCCTATTAGGCTGTTTAGTAGGTTTAGTATCGTTTTAGTGCAGTCAGTTTAGTTCAGTCTAAGCTAATTTCACACATAATTTAGATTTCGATTGAGTGAGCAAGATGCGCTTATGTAGTGCAAACGTTATAGAAAGAGAGGCATAATTTAATTCAAACAAAATTACAACGATCATTTGTTTTTTTTTTTAATTTTTGGTATTAAATTAGAACTTACCAATTCAAATACAAAAAAACGATTAGATAATAAAAAAAACAGATAAATAACAATAAAAACTGCATAACAAACTTTTGAATTAGACGAGCAAATTGTTTCGAATTGTTAGTGTATTTGCTGTCGACATCGCAGACCTACTAATCGGTGAGAAATAAACCGTATGTTCTTGGCAAGATATTCATTATTTATTTCGATGCTCCACTTAACTCGCTTGATCAAAGCAACAAGGTCGCAATATCGATTTCATAAGAAATTAATATTTCACTATAAATCGTCCTTGATTGAATAATGTTTGCCTTGTCTGTGGTTTGTGCCTCAAATTATATACCTGAATCCTCAATGGAGTTTTTTTTATTAAATATTTTATCAATTGGTTGCTGCTATGTTACTTAAAATAACTTTTGGTATTCCAAATAAACCGATAAGAAGAATATTTAACTTTTTTCCCAAATAGAAATATTCATTTCCTCTTCCTTTCCAACATTTCCTATCTTCGGAATTGTTTAGAAAAACAAGAATATATTTCAGAGCATTTCAGAGGAAATGAAAGAGAAATAAGCCGCAACGCAACCCTCATTTTTTGATAGAAAACCACAGACCGTTGCTTCAGTTAAGATAAGTTTGACCACTGCTTGAAATATTTGAGTGCAAAAATTGAATAGGAGTAGCAAAAATTGAATGAAGAGGGCAAAATATATCATCACAAAGGCCAGATAAAAGGAAAACTTAACGTAAAGGTATTCATAAATTCGGTAGGGGTAATTGAGGTAATTGCATTATAAAATCATTTTCCGAATTGAAACTCTAAAAGCTTTTTGTAATTTCATTTTGCTCCGCAATTGTGTTGAGGCAAAATTAGACCCATGCAAAATATTGTCTTAATGGTCACGTAAAAGCATTCAAAACATTGACATGCGTAATAAATTAATGATCGACATTACTCGAAAAAATATTAATAGTCGAGAAAAAGGACTCTGCATTTTATTTATCGAAAATAAAGATAATTTCCTTGGCATTGACTATTTTGTGTCTTTATTTTATTTCCAGCTTGACGTTCTTATCAAATTCACAGAAAAACAAACAAGATAAGAGAGCCATAAAAAGCACTCAATAGGCTGACTTTTGGTCTTCCACAGAAATTCCTTTTCTAACAGTTTTTTTTTCTTATCTATCTCAATTTCAAGCGAACTTATCTCTCGTTGAGTGATAATTTCCAATGAAATTCCTTTATATAAATTTGAGAGGTCAATTCGTGTGAAAATAAGTCGAAGGAGCTTTTCGAAGAACGAAGGGGAACCACTCTGGTAATTCAATTATACGACCTTAATTAATCACGCGCCAGAGCGGTTCAAGTTATTTGTTCAACTCTCTATTGATGCCGATGCGGCGTCCCCTATTCGGTGCCAGAATGGACTCGCCCAGACTGTTTCAACATTGATCGCATCGTGTTTATACTTGGATATAGCGGCACAGCTCCGAGTGGCTTTCGAGCGGAAATACGAGCTCTCGGTGTTCACTGAACAAATTGTGTGAGCGAGAGGGAGACACATAGGAGTGCTCTTATGTGTGTTCACCATGGGGTTATTCACATACCATTCCGCCTAACTTTATGCCTGGTATTCTCGCCACATCATCAAGAGGTAATGGGATTTCTCAGCGCAGATGTCTGTCATCTGCACAGAGTCCCTTTCGGTGTTCACTTTGTTGGCTTCACTCCGCCGTATAGAGGACCTGTATTCTGAGAATGAAGGTATAGGAGACGGTGAGGGAAAATAACAAAAAACGGCACAACCTTTCGAGCCTTCCACTGAAATAAATGCTCTTTACCTGAAAGGTGATGAGGGTCTATCTACCTGAATAATAGTTCGTTATTTATGTATTGTCTTGGAGTCTAATTTAAGACTACCTCGAAAAGAAATTAGACCTTATTGTATGACTGTCTACAGGTCAAACCAAACACATTAAATCTTAAAAGCTTGGTAATCTCTATTCAGTATGAATCGGCTACCGTGTAAAAGCGATAACATAGATACTCCGAAGGCTGTTCTTGGCTCAATAGTCAAGATGTCCGCTTGATAATGAAAGAGTAGTGAGTTCAAACCCTCGGCAAGTCAGGATTTTTTTCTCTCACTTAAGTATATCACGTATAAGATATAAGCTTTGTTAACAAATTCGAGTTAATTTAATCTAAAAGACTACATATATCCTTCTTTCAGGACGATCCTAGTATAGGCATTGAGCCTTAGCTAACCAAGGTAAGAAAGCAAATGTTTTTTATGTGGCTTTTTCTTAGATACAAGTATAGTACATATGTACATACCGTACATACCTCAAATAATGTTCTAATTAGAAATTGATGAAACAGTTATTACAGGTGTTGCAGGCTCGAATTTGACCAATGCTAGGATTTTTTGCCAGAGATTCTTTGATATAGGTAAACTTAGATATTCCATTGAACGAAATAAAGACCTTAGGTCATCACTGAGTTAATGCGTTTTCTCATTGATTAATGCGAAAATTTTGTGCACGTGAGGTACCGATGAATCAATCCTGCTAAACTATCCTCAACTACGAACATTTCCAAACTGACTTAACAATGGCAGGCCAGTATTTTTCCCTCCGACAGGCCTCCTTTCTGATTTATGTATATATATTTAAAGTTTGTTTTAAACCTAACGGCGTTATTTGTCTTACAAAAGGTAGGTTACATTGGATATTAGGATACACTTTTCGGTGGGCTAGGGGAGATAAAGAACTCTCTTCAAGTCACGATCTTAATAGAAACGGGCTTTAATTACCCCTTACACGTATCGTAAGTATTGATATTTTTGTAGCAGTTTGATATTTTTTAAGAAAATCTTACCTAGACAAGTTTAAGAATATACATAAAAAATATTTTAATTTTTAACTGCTGACGAGAGCCCCTATGAATTTTCTTTTACCTTGCTATATACAAGTCTTAAGAAATATGAAGGGTGATTAAAAGGGGTGTTGACAAAAAATACAACAAAGAGTAAAGAAAAGGTAATTCAATCCCTAACGAAAATTTTTATCAAATCTTGTAGATCATACAAGATTCATTGTTAAAAATTTTGCATTATGAAAAATTTAGGTAATTCAAACTCTCATTAATTTTTCTAAGTAACCTAAGTCAAAAGAAATATTTATCCTAAACTTGTAGTAGGTATGTTTTGATAAAATCTTTTCTTGAATACAATAAAAAAAATAAAAATAAAATCAACCAAACAGCTCAATTCAATAAATTAACAGATTCTCCTACAGTCACGTTTCTAGGGTGTGACGAGTTAGGGTGCGCCCAAGACGTGTTTCAAATAGGGTGGAAACTTATACGAATAAAGACTTTGATAGATGTTTAATTGATTGACATCTGTGAAGGAAAATTCAATTTGGGGTAACATTTTCATAAAAACCTGCTGCCAGTAATTCATTTTATTTTCATGAAAACATTCTCAAATCACTTCATAAATACTATTTTGATTCTTTTAAAATATTTACAATAACCTTGGGCTTTACAAATTTCCTCGCCCGATCATTAAAGCGTGAAATAAAAGTTGTGTGGTCTTTTGCCTTAAAGCGCAATTACCGGAATAGAAGAACTTGTACAGAGTTTGAAGAATTTGAAAGTCATTATATTCGGTCAATGATTTCAACACAGGTAAATTATAATGATTTTCCATATGATTATAGGGTATAAATTTAGCTTTGATTATGTATTTCATAACATTTTTCAATTATTTTTTTTAATATTCATTTGTTTTACTTATTTTCAAAGTTTTTTTTTTAAATCATGAATTATTTATTATTTATTGATTCGATATATATTTTAAAGTGATGAGTAAGCTAGATCAATGAATAAATCTGATATCTAGCTTATTTTGTCGTTAATATTAGAGGGGTGAAAATGCCATGGGGAATGTCAACGGAAAACATGAAACAGCTTTCCGGTTTTCAATCTAAACTTATCACAAGATAAAAGGCGTGAATAAATTTGGGATTACTTGAGGGGGTTTCATTTTACCAAACATTTCTGATGACAACAAATATTAGTTTTTGAATATTTCCTAGAGGTTAGGTTATACAACAGAAATCTAATAAACTTGAATTGGAATGACGCATTTTATACTACTTCGTGAGTCATTTGGAAAATTACAGATAAAAAAGAAATCGTTTGGAAGTATGACTGAAAATACCCTGATGACTAACCTTCTGGTATAATTAATCTAAACTTAGCGCAGTTGTGCTATGGCTTTTATGACTCATAATATGACTGGGATAAAATTTTATTATCTATACTCCCCTCTACACCTAAATCAAATCACAATGATCGATATTGATGAATTTCTTCTCTTCAATCGGATATTGTATTTTACGAGATACAAAAGCTCTTTGTGTGGGTCGTCCAGAAAACGCCCCCTTGAACAGAATGAAAACATTTGATCTTTTATAAGCAGTGAATGACACTGGAGTGACAAATAGTTAGGACTTTGTCATTGAGATAAATTTAAAACGCCTTAACCGCCTTTGGAATAATGAAATTACACTAGCGACATCTACGATTCTGAATTAAATTACTAATAGGATGTAATTTAAATGGAAATTTCATTAATCGACATGATCTAATGGTAAGTTATTTCGGTTAATCTTTTTAATTTTGTCATGTAAGTCTGTGACTAATGATATTTCACGTACTCGTGCAGACACAACACAAAACAAGAGAGGGTAAGTGATGGATGAGGCCTAAGTCGAGCGGAAAATTGTAATTGGTACTCTATCATACGAGGTTGATATTGCTGAATCTATCGCTATCCCCAAGGTTAATGCTGAAAGAATAAAAGAATGGGATGAACACCCCTATGATTTTTCCATGGTTACAAAAACTTCAAAGAAACTTGGCAGCGTGTCAGAAACCAAGGACAATATTTTGCCTGTCACAACACCTATGATGAATTGGGAATTAGGCGAATTGGGGTAGAATTGCAGAATTGCATGATGCCAAACATATCAGTATTACTGTTGGAAATTTCGTCTGAAACGGTACTTCAAGCGTTGCTTGAGCTTCGCTTCAAGTCATGCATAGGCTTGACTTGCGAAAGCTTTACTCGCTTTACCTTAACGGTGATAATTTTTAAACACATAATCTTAGTTCTTTAGACAATTTAATTATCCGTTTTCACTTTAAAGATTTGTAATTCAATCCAAAGCGCTGCGTAACTTTATCTGAGTTTGTAAAGCGACGCTGTGAGCATCACAGTATGGAGATATTCTTAAAAATCGATAGAAATTTTATTCGTGTTGCCCTGGTAACAGAAATATCCCATAACATCTCCATCTGAACGATAAAATCTTTTTACGACTAACTTTTCCCATTACATACTCTTCAGTCAAGTTATATATATAACAACTATATATATACATCATTTACGTGACTTCAGTCTGGCAAAGGCTTTGGCCTTATAGAGCTTAACTGTGATGCTATGAGAGATTAATTTTGAGTGATGTTGCGATCGATCATTAATTTTGAGTTCTATGGTGGTGCTTCAAATTGCGAGAGAGCCTCGAGTGTGCATGCTTTGAACCAGTCCTCTCGACGTGGCGGAGACATAACTGCTGCACATATGTACAAGATACATAAAGCCATAAAAACATTCCCCGGAGCGGAACCTTGCTGTGTATGGCAAGTAGAGCACGTTCGGCTGTAGAGCTGGGTAATGGAAATGCTGGTGAATGCTGGTCGAGGCCATTCTCTTGAAATGAAACACCGCAAGGGGAGGCCGCTGTAGTCAGGCAACATGCCAGGGCGCACAAGCATTTCACAATATACTTATATTTAGCGCTTTCAGGCCCGTTTCTCCGTCTATACTCACAATAATAAATTATGCGGGTTATAAAGAAGAAAAACACCACAGAGAGCAAATGATGATATGCTGTGTGGATATTGTGGGGAATTTACATTTTTTATCACGACACACATCATCACGATCGTTTAGCGGGGCATATCCAAGGTAGTGGAATTGATTTTTTTGTTCAAATAACTTGGATAATGGATATCTAGCGTTTGGATAAAGTATATAATTATTTATTTTAGTTCGTTTTCTTAATTTTAAGACTTTGTAACTTTTATCCAGGTTTAAATACCATAAAAATATATTTTGGATAACTTGGATAATGCAGATATAGGATGATAATGGTTTATCCAGAACTATAGAGGATTTGTAGGATAATAGTCAAATTTGTTTGCTTTTAAACTATACAATTCCCTGAATAATTTATTATCTTCACGTTTGGATAAACCGTAATCGAATTCCAACAAACAATACTTTTATAATGACCCTCACTTATAATCGCAGCAAATGGTTTCGTGCTTAAACGTGAGTCAGCAGGAATACATATACACCAAAGTATATAATTTGTAAATAGAAGTTTCACAATGTAGAAAGTTTGCGGAATGGGAAAAGAGAGGCATTGTTGTGTGGATTGGCAACCATGCTGGGAAGAAATATTAAATCTTTTATGTGGTAAGTGACGTGGAAAAGCCGTCAATGGAGAATATCAACCAAACTAAAACCGGATGCTGGACCACATGAGGGATTACTTAAGATATAAAACATACCATTCCTAAATATTAAAAAAATACTTTCCATGCTCCTTCGAATGATATAGCGCTATTGAAGAGGAAACCCTTCATCAATCTTGATATATCTTCTTCCTTTGTTCGGATACAGGTTTCACAGATCCATTACATTACTTTGTCTGGTGTAGAATTATTGCGCAGCATAAAGCAAAATAAATTTTGCTGACGTGGGAAAGAGAGGGCGAAAAAGGGGAAATGCAATAACCGTCTTAGTAATAGAATAGCTAAGCAATTTTGAAGTTATTTTCATGACGGAAAATTACCAGCTGTTGAGTTTCTGAATAAAAGATGTGAGCTGACCAAAGTAATTTGACGTGCTTATAGCTTCACTGGGTGTGGCCTTCACTGAATATTAAAGTATGATAGAACCTACATTTTGTGTAAAGAGATGATGAAACCGTTACAATTATGTGATTGGAAGTATTTATTTGAGTAAATACTATATACGAATTCCTTCACGTACATTCGGGTTGTTAAAAATATTTTTTTATGTTAATAAAAGTATATTTTTAAAAATTTTACCCACTAAGATGAAGTTCCAGCTGGTTACGATATACAGTGAGGTTAGTCAGGGTAATGTTCGTTTTAAGTCTGAACTATAGAAAAATTTTCCCACTATCCCCTATTGGTAGGTTCCATACAAATTCACCCCTTTTTTAAGACATTTTCGAATTTTTTACCATCATGACGCGCTAGCGGCACACGATGTATGGTGGGGTTGATTGGAGTAATGTCCTATGTAACCTTAAACTATAGGGTATTTGTCCTCCATCTTCGTTTTGGTACCTTGCACATAAAATTCTGATATTTTTGGGTTTATAACAGCAAAATCAATTGTTATCGTCATATCATAGCGGTCACTATACTTTTTTAATCAATCAATTTAAGGAACCTAAGATACTAGGGTCAAGTCTTGTCTTATGGAATGTCTTGACTTATGGAACAGTTCAAGAATAGTTCCAAATTTTAAGTTTTTGAGTCTAGAAAAACTGCGAAATCACATTTATTAAAAAAAAAGTGATTTCGCAATTCTTTGAAATTCAAAAAATCAAAATTAGACTTTTATTTTAGTGTTCCAAATGACTAGACATCGTTCCATAAGACGAGATTTAACCCTACACCTACTACACAAACCACTCAAAGAAAGGTGCGACGCCTCGTTGTTTTATAAAATTTTAGAATATTTAAATATTGTTAGGAAATAATGTCAGTATAGGTCCAGGGTCATTTTGTGAATGTTTACAAAATAGATTGTTGTTGCTCCTAATCTTTTGGGGATGCGTGTCGAAACACAAAAATAAGATTATTAAAAAAAAAAAAGTAATCATCCATTAATGGAAAATGCTTAGTCAGTCACCTGAAAGCCTTGCAAAGTAATAGATAAATTAAACTTTAAAAATAAATTAGTTTTCAAGATTTTCTTAAATTTTTTTGATATTCAAATAAAAATGTATAACAGTATAAAGAAGTACCAAAAGGAGTATATGAGGTTAACTGTCTAATGATGTTTATAAAAAAAAAGAATAAAATTAAACTTTTGTAATTTGTCTAAAAATATTAATTTTTGTTATTTTTTTGTTATTTTTCCTTTAATTTTACTATAATTTGTATCTTTTTTAGTTCAAACATCGAAAAATATTCAATTTTTTAAACTTCAATTTTGAAAATTTCCCCACGAACCTTCATTTCCATAGGCGAATTCTTGAATTTTCCCCATACAATTTCGGCCTGAATAGGTTGCCAGCATTTGGCGTAAGATGTGGGATAGAGGAAGGGCAGAGACCGGGTAAAGTTGCTCAATGGGGACAAAGCATGATTTGAGAGTTTCTCCTTCTCAATCGAATCTGTATCCTCGAGCAACTTGAAAATACCCCGAAGAATATTGTCCTGATTGGCATTACTGGGAAACGGATAAGTCTCCTCCCTTCTCGTCCCTCGTCTCACCTTGTCGACCCTCCTGGTCCTCGTGTTGAGCACGATAAGGTCGATAAAGTCTCTACGGAGTCTCTTCTGTTCGTGCAACTTCTTCGTATCGATTTTTCGTGGTGAACACTTCAGAACGAATGAATAGAGTTTCCTCCTTTTGGACCAATTCCCATCACTCCTCCGGATTGTACAGCCCTTGTCCTTTCCCACATTTTCGCGCGCTTTTTTGCCCAATGGCGTTGGCACACAATTCATATCGCTTTTTGGCGCTGAGATTCTGTTTATGTCTGCAAATGATATAAACTAAGAGTGACTGGTGGCTATGTTTAATGCAATTTTTAGCTCACCACTGAACAGAGAGAATGATGGATCTAAAATTGGGACTCGGGGATTTATCTGTGAGGGTTTGAGCGAGAGTTGCGGAAAAAGGCAGTTTAGTGCCCCCAGTAAGTCGCCTCTCGTTAGAATTTTAATCCCATTAAGTCTATCCGGCGAGCTGGGCCTAACAGAGAGATGGTACATGATAATTTTAAGCTTTCCATTAGAGAAATTTAAGCTTCTCTCTATGAGTTTCTTCACCTCGTTTGTGTCTCATTTGAGTGATTCTTTATCGAGGAGTTGAGAATAATCTTAGAAGAGCTCCTCCTTAGGCGAGCCGGGCCAGCCTTATACCTCGGTTCGCTCACAAATCTCCCCCTCTGACCCCTCGAGCCCTCATCTGAGTACCTAACACAGTTGGAACTCCTCTGAGCGCTCAGCAACTCTTGAATAATTCCCTCCTTTTGGCATCTTTCTCTCTCACCCGAGTGGCCTTTGTCTGGGGCCAGAGAATTCTCGCGGGAAGTTTGATCTCTAGTGCAGATTGTACTGTCTTCGTGGCTTTCAAGTGGAAAGACAGCGAGTCAGACAAGAATCTCAAGATATTCCTTGACAGCTCTCTAAAAGCACTTACTTCTCTCCCAGAGTCATTTCTCGTCTCTCCCTCTGTCGCAGGAAAGACAATTTCCTTCGATCAATAACTACCCAGCTTTCTTGAGAATTTATCACTCGTCTTTCCAATCTCTGGCTCTTCGTTTTTGCTTTTTCGATTTTTTTTATCTCTTTCCGCTTCACATCATATGGGATCGTAATGTTTATTGAACAAAATGTATTTTCACTGTAAACGGTTTCTCTGTTCAAATGAAAAAAAATGTCTATTTTTAAAAATGAATTTCATTTGAAGATTTCATGGCAAAATTGTGCAAATATTGGGGGATTATTTATCTGGGTTGACGTAAAAATATACGCAACAATCTTCTTAAATAATTTGTTATTCTCTGGAGCTGCGAAAACAAGAAACCTTGATATTGGTTTTGAATTGGGGTAAATTCATATAAAGACGTATGGCAGATGTGTTTTTTCAGTTTGTGGAATTTTGAAAAGGTGTTCCAAGAAATATGTAATTAAAAATCAGAAGTAATCTATGCTGTAAAATTGTAGATTTTAGTATGAAAAGGATTAAGATATAATTTTTAAAAACTTACATTTTAGGACCAAAAGAAAAAAGTTTAACTAAAAGCCTAGAATGACTACCTATACTAATAAGTAAACATGCATTTCAGTACCTAATGAAATAGGGTGAGAAACAAATCTGTTCGAATTTGCCCCATTATGTCTACAACTGCCCCGCTGAACTGCCTAAACAACTCTAATCTCTTCTGAAAATTATGGCTTTCCACTCCATGAGTCAATTAGTCCCTTAAAAATAATCTTTCAGCCTATACGCAAAAGCATGATCTCTCAAAAGTTAAGATTCAAATTTAACTGTCAAAAATATACGTTCTGAATACCTGAATATTGCTCAAACCGATGAACCGATCTTTATAAAACTTGGTTTGGGTATAGAGGGCACTACAGGTAGTAACATAGGGTATATGAGAGTATCCCTCACTTCCCCTATCTGGTACCTCCCGTACAAATTTATCACTTTTCCCGACATTTTCGGCTTTTCACTATTAAGATGAAGCAATAGCGGGTCACGATGTATGATGTGGTTGATAAGGCTGACGTTATCTATAACTTTGGGACATAGGGAAATTCCCCCAATATCCCCTATTGGTACCTCAAATACAAATTTAGGTATTTTTCGGATATTTTAGACTTTCTTAACCCTAAAATGAAACGCCATCGAATTGTGATGTAAAGTGGGGTTGGTCAGAGTAGGACCAGCAGTTACCCTATGCTATAGGGGAAGACCCTCATAATTTTATTTCGTTGCCTCTCATAGAAAATTTACTATTTTTACGTAACCACCAAGAGTATGCACTAGAGGGTCACGATATATTGTGAGGTTGTTTGGGGTACTGCACCCTGTAACCTTGCGTGATAGGGGATTCCCCGTCCATCCCTTTCTGTTACCTTTCATACAAAATTTCAGTACAAACTACACATAGAGAGGCGCAAAACGCCTCAGATTTTCACTGTTTTTCTTTTGAGGGAACTGCCATTGAAAACTCTTATGTGCGTCTGAAACTTTCCCACTCTCCCCTACCAGTTATTTCAAAAAGTTATTCTATTGGAATCTTCGAAAGATTTAGAAAGAATTTTAGTGAATAAATATGCAAACCAATCAATGATCACCCTTTGAGTAGATGATAATTATTCATTGAGAATTTAATATCTTTTCATTGCGATCACAGATCTATTCGATCGATTTTATCTAACTCTGGTATATTATGAGAAGAACTTATAATCTCTATTTAAATTTGAACTTGTTTTGAAACATGAGAAAATTACGATAATAAATTCTGCAATTGTATTTGTATAGGAATATGCAATAGGTGCAATATCTTATAAGCCATGTGGGTTTATTGAATAAGATAAGATGTGGAATAATCATGTGGGCTTTATGATACAGGCAATATTGAATTTCACCCTTATGAGCTCTACAGTCAAAGCGATAGAAGCTGCCTCATTAAAAATCTGGATAGAATTTGACTGGCTGTAAAAAACTAAGAACAATACCTCTCTGATGGGATTTCCGCCCCTGAGGCATAGTTTCTGATTAAAAATGCGATAGAGGTTTCCCTTGAGCACGAGCACTTAATCAAGTCACACGCCTTTCCCTCTGCATTTTTCCTGTCCTGCAACATCTAGGGAATATATCAGCCCTATATCATACCAATCTTATTGAAAATCAACACCGGACCAAAACGGTAGTTGACTGTTTGTAGCTGCATCTATGATAATGTCAAAGCCAGAGAATGGAATATAATTCAGATCTTTATGTTAAATCCCAGGGGATATCTAACGCCCACAGTGGGAGATCCAAATCCAAGATTGCAAACACTGTTAGAAATAAAGGGATGCTGTGGAATTGTTTACGGTCAGCTTGTGTAATTTGAGCACAGCGAGGGGGAAAAAGTTCTCAGGGTTATTGGATTAAAATTATTCAATCTATTTTATAGTATAAGGGCGTTGGTTCTAATCAGAAATATGATTATTGAAGATTTTGAACAACTTTTGAGTTTTCAAGATGTTCTTTTATTAATCCTGAAAAATTCCACTTTACAAAATGAACTCCGTATGTTCACCCTCGATCCAACACTCTTATCTGTGAAGACGGATAAATATATTCAAGGGTTCTCTTGCTACTCTTCCCCATAAAACATTTCTGCCCAAAAAAGGCCGAACTGAGCGAAGGATAAGACCCAAATGTATAATCACTTCATCCTGAAGGGATATCTCGGGACACAGGGTCGTCAGAGTGAAATAATCGATTCTTTTACAGCTTTCATATACGGTCAGAAAATGCTTGAGGAACCCACAATTGGGCTTGTAAAGTCATAATGCAAAAAGTGCTGTTTTAATTCTCTCTAGAATTTTATTTCCATACACTTTTATTGCACTTTGCCGCCAAAGTGCTGTTTTTAGACGCCATGCGTGCTCACCCACAGATTATTTTACGATCAACCGTCTCTCGAAATCGGTAATGCTTTTATCATGTGGGTTTTGGTCTGTGTGGACTTTGGATGAGAATTGAAGAGACGCAGCTTTATTAAAAAAATATCTTTTGTGTAATCCCCTACTACAATGATCTACAGCCCATATATTATTGCGGACATCAATATTTCTATAGGGATTGTCCCTCCATTTTCATATAAAGATATTTATTGCATAATTTTATTGTCCGATTTGGTCTTGGTAACGCCTTTATTGCGGTTTTCGCAATTTATTCTATTATACTTTTCAAAATTTTCACTCAAATATTTGAATCGTCTGACTCACGCTTTTATCAACCCCTTTCGATTGCAGCAAAATGTTAACCGATGTTGCATCTCCTTTTGAATAGGTTTCCTACAGGGGGTAATTTATGGATACAGCGATAAACTATCGAGAGTTTTGAGTCACGAAAAAATCAACCCACTCTTCTGTTTTTTTTTCATTTCTTTTTATTATTAAACCGTAGGGGTTTTTCTTAATGTATTGTTTGATACACGTTTTCGAACTACGTCGGGTTGTCCCTTCTGGCGCTCTATTAAGGCCTAATTAGGGGCGTGAATCTCGAATCAACAGAGAGGGTGGTTTTGTCACTCTCCCTTCGTTATTTTGACGTGTTCCTGACTTTGCCAGGATCCTGAATTTTCGAGGGGTAAAAATGAAATATGTTTCAAATTGAGAATGACCATGTCCGAAAGTTATCACCTTGTCCGAAACTTTTGCAAGTTTCTACGGATTGTTTAGCTTTAGGTTTAATCCTAGGCAATATATCATTGCACCCCCTATTGTTTAACCCCTTTTTGCGAAAAGAGCAATTTCTGAACCCATCGAATTTACATTAGGGATTATTGGACCGCCGACATCCGGAGGGTGACTTTTAAAGGAAGACTGACATCGATGTCTGTCTGTTCATCATGAGTCGTGTGCCTTTCCATGTCAGAGAATTTTGTAATGTTGGCTTCATATTTCCGATGATGGATTATTTTCTGAAAATAATTCACTGGAACATTTAAGATTTCAGATCATTTATCATAAGGTCATAGAATACACTACAGTGAACATATAAAGAGAACCCCCATAAATATTTGAAAAATAATTTGAAAGAACTCGTTTAGTATATAATTTTCTTTAAAGATATAAGTCATGCAAGATAATCCTAATTTGACTGTTCAAATGTTTGTTTTAAGAACCTTTTTCATTTTTTTACAACAGCAGAATAAGTTCAAAGAGCCCTATTAAAGAAAAGTTCAGGATCGGAGAACTCGGGAACAGAAACATCCCAATCAACAAATTCCTATTAAAAGTATTATATGTATTATAAATTTCTAAACAAAGTTAATAACTGGTTTAAAGTTTCTTAAATTAATTGAAATTTTTACCAATATTTCCCTCACTTATTTTAATAATTTTCCGTATCTAGTCAAGCGGACTTTTTAATTGAATTGTCTTTCAATGCCACATTTTGAGACGCAAATAAAAGAAATATTTAGGATGGAAAGTTGGAAATAACCAAAAACAAATATTTAAAATTTAAAGTTCGAATTTATAAAGTTTTTTCTTTTAAACATAGTTAATCTGAGCCACTTTCCATAGAAGCAAAATTAAGCATGAGTGATGAACTATACGGAATTGTAACATTGGCTTGGTTCTGGGAGAGACCTTTCAGATTTCAAGAAATCCGGCAATTAGAATTTAGAAATACATATCTGTTCCTCAAACTTAACTGTCCACTCAAAGTTCGAGCCTAATCCTTTCTTTAAATTTTGAGTTTATAAAACTTGCTAATCTTGTGGCTTAATTCAAAACGCAACGCTATACTGGATAGGCCTAATAAGGAAATTTCACTCACAAAATCTTAATTGAAATGGCATGACTGGTATTTAAACCTAATCGGCTGCAGTGGCAAAACCACTTTTATTTTAGCTTCTCCTAGGTGTGTGGATGTCGAAACAGTTTATTATTAAATGCCTTCTAGAAATTAGATAGTCCCACGCCCATTAGATAGATCGCCCTCTAGAGCTTTCTGATTAAGATGAAAGATATTTATAGTTAAGTCTTCTCTAAATTTATCCTCGAATGTGTGTCAACCTTAGAGTAGTTTTCTAATTAGAGCTGGGATTATTTGCCTTATGCGATACATAAATTAAATATCTCCCGGCTACACAATTAGGTTTATCAAGGTGATTTTCCTATCAATGCTACACATTGACACAGATTTTCGCATTGAATATCAGTCTGAATAATTTTCATTAAGCTTTAAAGCTCGACTTCATATACTTTCTCAGTCCAATCCGAGATGTCTCTGTACAATGGTTTATGCCTAGAATAGCTGCTTATTTCTCCATCTTCCAGTTCATAGTGAAATAATCATGATGTTCTTGTGGCTTTGACGTTCCTCTTGGACATCATTTCACAATAATAAGCGAGTGATGTGAGAATTTAGAGTGAAAATGTTCGGGAGTATCCGCAAGAAACTTAATTCTGTGATCCAGGAAGGACTCAACATTTCAGAGAACATCTCCAGTCACTACGGCAAGTCATCTAGCCCTAAGAGCCCTCAATCCCCTATAACTCCTGGCTCAACTGGCAGTCCCGGTCACTCAAGCCTCCCACAATCTGTGCCTCCCTTCATCAATCTCTACGCCGGATGCGACCTCCTGGCCATCAATGAGCGACAGTGGAGTGAGATTAGGGACTTGAATGAGCAAAATGCTAAGAAGGCGGAAGAACTGGATGCTAGTATCTTGGAGATCAGGGATAAGACAGAGAGAACTCTGACCACAATTCAGGACCTGAATGTGACCCTGGCAGCGCTTCCAGTGGTCGTAACGACGCTCAATGGGTGCGTCGATGTGATAAATGATGTGGGGGCCAAATGTGCAACACTTGAAAAGAAGATGATGGAATTGGAGGATCTCTTAGAGGTCTTGGAACTCCAGGAGAAACAGCTTGATCATCGCTTCGAGATGGCGATGTATAAAGAGAAGAAATTGGGTAAGTAATATGATATTTTCAAATGTAGATTTTCTCAAAAGCTTCTTAAAAAGCTTTCTCGTTTCTTTCTCTCCCATTTAAAATTAATTGGCACTTTAATTTTTTTTCTTAGCTGCTTTGGAGAAGGTACGGGAGGAATTAGCGAAGAAGCACGCCGATAATGTGATGAAACACGAGCTGAAGATGAGAAAGGTGCAACAGGAGCGTCAGAGTGTCTTTCAGGATGCATTCCACGATGACATGAAATTCTACAGGGAGCAGGGCAGCATTCCAAGTAAGTGATCCCATGACAAGGGGAAAATGTTATGGTCAAAATTATGTACGACTTCCAGCACTTCTTCATTTTGTATGAAACCTTTAAAAGATCTTTAAATTTTGAATCAAAGATGGCGATTGATCAAAAATTTTATCAAAAGAGAAAAAAAATTCTTTTTATAAAAAGAATTGCTTAAAAGCAAAAGAAGTTTTGAAAGCTCTTCAAAATTTTCATAATCTTCTACTAAAGTTTCTGCTGGAGTTCTACAGGATTTTTTAAAGCTTCAAGTTTCAAAATTTTATG
>CAKKOB020000033.1:74357-99469 GCA_918844115.2 Phlebotomus perniciosus
GACATGTATACCTACATTGAGAAACGTTATGTTTTGGTGCTTCATAAATTGTATAACCTATCTTAAATCTATATTAAACTGCGGCAAAATCTCTTGTTTTTCACTCCTTACCAGGTTTACGTCACTCAAACGATTCCTATAGTCCTCACTTTGCTCAGCAGGGATTGAGATTGTCCGTAAAAAAGTGAGCAGACACAAAGAATTATACACACTTGCGGAACTCAGTACATTTATGTATTCAGAGTGCGTGAGAGCACAAATGGGAATTGCCACCATGAATTTCCCTGAAGCTTTTCCTTCTAAATATTCCAGAGCATGTGTAGGAATTGGCTTTTTGAAAGTCGATTGGGGTGTCTCTTGATTTCGTGGTACAGCAAACAAACCATATAATATGCTAAATTGTGCAACTGGCGAAAACACCAAAGTGTTGAGTTTCTCATGTGAATCACAATTTTCCGGCGAGCTGAGCAAAGCACCGAAAGTCACAATATTTCACCCATTTTATCTATTTGCATCTATTCCATGTTCACATGGAGTTGAATTTGATTTTCATGCAACATCGAGGACAAACTGACGCCCAAATCCTTTTTCAACACTTGGTATGGACAAAGGCGTTGAGTAGAATTCAATTTATTCGGGTTTAGCCATCAATTCTCGAGAGATACGAAAACCCCAAGGGGAAAAAGTGTTGGTAGAATTTTTTAATTCAGTTTGTACAACACAAAAAGCGGAAAAATTGAAAAAAACTGAGATGACATAGCTGACTCACCCAGATAAGCTAAGCATGATACAATTTCCTTATATGACGCCATCTCGACACTATTCTTATATTCTCGGAAATAATAATTTAATTTCTCTACTCATCAACAATTTCCCTAATGGAATGTTGTCGTCTGACCTCGTCTTCCCCAGATAGAAATTATTCATGAAAGCTCACCACAAATAGTTGCCTCCGTGGAGATTTTTCCATGGTTGCACTCGGACATACATAGGGGTGGAAATTTATCACATTGAGGCGAGTGAGAAAATGTCTCCGGAAGAGAGTTCCTGTTGACACTTGCCTCAATGCCATACATCAAAGTCTTGCACAGAGTGTGCCTATTTTTTTTCCTCTCTAGCTAGAAAAAAAGCAATGTGACATAGCGAGAAAAAGAAAATGAAATAATGGGAGAAATTTGCTTCCTCCTCCTATGTCATCACTTCTGCTACTCATACTGTTGACGATGCCATTTCTCAGGCACGCACCCGAGGGGATAAATCAAAAAATCGCCAAAATCAACAGTTTGCAACTCTTGGCTCAAGGAGAACGGCTTGAATGGTTGGTAATTATACATAGTGATGGAGACACGCAATTCATAAAATAGCGCCATTTTTATTACTTTAATATCTAATTTACTCTCCTTGCTAATTTGAATATAACACGAGAAGATTGTTAGATGTCGTGTGAAAGTAAACTCCATGTCAGAATAACCATTTCACATGAAACCCCCAACTTCGAGAGAGTCACCGATATAGCGCGATGAAAAGTTTTCAACACGAACCAACAGATAATTGGGAAGAAAAGTGCTTGGTAGTGTCTCTCATTATATATTAAGTTGAAGGGAGAGGGGAGGGGGTAACTTCTTGCGAAAGTGCCAAGCTAAAGAAAAATAAATTGTAAGAAAGTTGAGTCAGTGGAGACGCCAGGTCGATCTGTAGTCACATTCTGTTAATTCTTTGAAAGAGTTAGTAAATTCCTCAGTCGTTCCAGAGGCGACTTCTGTGTACACATTGATTCTCTGGTCAGAAGAAAAGCAGATATTATAGAAAGGGAGGTTTTAGGTTACTCAAGCATTCTTGAGATCAAATATTTCCTTGATTTTTAGAGATATTAAATTTTAAAATTTAAAAATATCGAAAAATTCCTAAAAAAAATAATCCTAATACATAAAGCAAAGTGTGCATATCTGAATTGGCATGATCACCCCCAAACCATTAAATCTCGACCGGACGTGACCTCAGGAGTTCGAAAATACCCATCTCCAAAATGTTTGTCTGTGTGTCTGTCTGTCTGTCTGTCAGTGCGTATGCACATCACGACCAAACCGCTGAACCGATCCGGATAATATTTGGCACAGGTATAGAGGGAATCCCAGGTTGGGACATAGGCTATATTATGAAAACTTCCCCCACCTCCTCTATCTGGTACCTCCCATACGAATTTACCACTTTTTTCGACATTTTTGACTTTTTGACTACTAAGATGAAGCGCTAGCTGGTGACGATATATGATGGGAGTGATAAAGATCGTGTCCTCTATAACTTTTGGATATAGAGAAATTCCCCCGCCTTCCTCTATCCGCCTAACATACCCTACCTACCAGTCCCTTTGTCAGTCCCTGCCAGTCTCTGCCAGTCCCTGCCAGTCCCTTTGCCAGTCCCTGTCAGTCCCTGCCAGTCCCTTTGTCAAATTGTAGCAGAAATATTTAAGTAAATTTTAATCTCGTAAATAACGAATAATGGGAAAAATATTCCTTTTAATTTCAAGAAGATGAATAAAAACTAACAATTTACTTCTATATATTTGTTTGCAAAATTCACTGAATAAAGAATTAAAGATATTTAGCTTATCGCTCATCAAAAATTAATCTGCTCCTTAAATCTATGCATGTCTTTGTGACATGCAGTGTACATATTTAGATTGAAATTTCTCTTTTGATTTAAATTTGCAAATTGCAACTATTACAACCCAAAATGCAATATTCTGATCAATAGATTAATTTTCATATTCTGCTTTGGTAAACCTGAGACTTTGATAGACTCAATATTTCCATTTGCTTCCAACTGTCTCAATTCTTCATCCATTTACTGTATAGAGCTAGCACATGTATGAGATTTTACCTCAATCTGAGAATCCTTTTTGCCAAGGGATCCACTGTGTCCTCCACTTTGCACAGTATTCATTTTGCGGTGAGTGGACACATTTACATTCAATGGGATAAAGTACTTTGGGAGATATCTGTGTATTTTCCACTTATCCAGTGTTAACTCTTGCAACCACTTTGCACTTTCTCGAAAAAATTTCAATGCCACTGTCCGGTTTGGGAAGTGAAAGGATAAAGTGTCACGAAGATGGAAAGAACTTTTTAGTAGATATCCAAGAATGAGAAAGTGAAAGAGAGCGCTAGAACTAGATGGAAAGTCACAATTTTGAGAGTTCACTTGAATCACTGAGGAAGCCCACAAGTGGAAATTTGTTGAATATACAGAGCAATTTATTGCGCATTTGCACAGTGAATGGCAATTTTCTTTGCCCTCTTTTCGTAATTAAGAAATTTTCCACCACACAAATTTTCAATTTACACAAATCCAAGACATTGTCTCATTCCACGTCAGGATGTCACATTAATTACTTAATTAACTTCTCAGGGACAATCGCGACAATTCGCGGGTGACTTTCACGTGGAATTCCATTGATGAGGAACTCGCACATTTTCGCGCCAATTTATTTTAAGACTTTATCAGGGTGTGAAAGTTTGTTGATCCGAACCCGATGGCGTCTCTAAGACATGGCTAAATCTTCGACGGAGGACCGTCCTCGTCGACAATGGAGTTCAAACTGTTAGACTTTGGGGGAAATTCATTGGCATCGCCGAAAAGCTGGCGAGAGCTTTGCGCCGTGAGCTTTCTCTCAATGCGTAGCTCATGCGGTATTTCCCGACTCTCCCTCTCTCTCTCTCTCGCGCCCTATGGATGGAAATTCTCTCTCTTATATCACAAGATATAAAAAAGCTTCGAGTCTAAATGAATATATGCGCCTTTTTCTTGCACCCTCCAAAATTCATCTTTGATTGCGCTCCCCCTTTTTTACATGGGATAAAGTGTGAAAATTAATTTAGAACTTCAAACTTAATTCTGTATCACCGAAAAAAAGTTTGTCAGAGAGAAATTTTCCACACAATTTTTTTTTTAGTCAACAGCAAATGCGAGGGTTTTACTGTTTTTCAGCACAACGCAATCCAGATGGAAAGTCCTTTTTTATATTAATTGGAGAGTTTTGGGACTAAATCCATGAATTGATTCCATTCATTTGCTTTCACTTTTTTGACTTTATTTTTTGCCACGAACACCATGGCAAATAAAGAGCTTAGGGCAGGGGATCATGAATTGTTTTTGGAAAGTTTCCAGGAAAATGCAAGGATAAAAAATACTAGAAACTGTTATTCACACAAATGGGAATTTAAAAGCTTTTAATTCACTGAATAAATTAGGGCAAAAATGTTTGGAATTTTAGGACTATTCAAGAGCGTGAATTACCATGTCAAATGATAAGGTATTTCTTGTTAGCGTTCTGTGTTTCATTTCACCTATATAAGACCTATAATTATGCTTTTAGTTTGAATAATAGAATTATAAGGCGCGTATTCAAATGAATATGTTGAATAAATAATAAATAAGTATATAGCTGATATAGAAATTATATGGAGTAAATTCTATTCATCATTAAGTGACATATATTAGGCGTTATATAGTAGAAGTCATGAATGGTACCACCACCACTGTACCAATGGTGTAGTGTACACTTTCAAAAGCGGTTATATCACCTTGATTCACTTATTAATTTCTCTTTTATATTATCTTTAGACTTCTTCGGATTCTAATATTATTCTTATTAGATTTAACGCCATTATTTATTGATTCTACTTAAGTTTTTATCATAGCATTTATGGAGAGCATTGATGCCATCAGCTAAGTGATATTGGCAATGAAAGTGCTGGGATAACCGATTTTAGTGTCACATAAAACTTTCATTAAGAAGTGTGGCATCTAATGGATCTAATCGCTTCAGAGCTTACCGAATAATCTATTTTATAAAAACTCCCTACAATCTCGAGATGGCCAAACACTCATGATCATCAATCTCTATATATTCTTCAATGTATAAGGAGACAGTTTACACAACAGAAATGGAGCAAAGAAGGACACACGACATGACAGAATGAAAGTTTCTACTGTATACAACATAGCAAAGAAGTGTAAAAGCTTTCTGATTCATTTTAGAGAATCTCCCCTACTTTTCACTACATATCCTTTGTTTGCTGTTCTTGTGAGAACATGAGAACCAGCTTGCAGTGAAATATGTTATTTATGTGTGACTATTTAATAGTTTCTTGAAGGTGGGGATAATCGGGGATTTTACCATTTCAATTGTACTTTTTCATTTTAATTTGCACAGTAGAGAAAAGCTGTTCCGCTCTTTCGTCAGACCTTCCGAAATAAGAAATGTAAAGCGCATTATATGAAATGCAAGACGATGAAAATCCTTGGAGGAAATATATTCCTGAAATAGTCGTATGAAAAATGTAGAAACA
Source organism: Phlebotomus perniciosus (assembly GCA_918844115.2). Lineage (NCBI taxonomy): Eukaryota > Metazoa > Arthropoda > Insecta > Diptera > Psychodidae > Phlebotomus > Phlebotomus perniciosus. The sequence goes on from CAKKOB020000033.1 coordinate 79,709, forward strand.
CATGCTGGGAAGCTGGAGAAGAAGGATTATAAATTAGTAGGATGAAATTGATTATTTTTTGTTAGCTGCAGGAATTATCCACATAAAACTTATGTATAAAAGAATGCCCGAGAGTTTAATGATGTTTTCCACTTGAATTTTTGTGCAATTTTTCACTGACACTGAAAATGGAGTTTTGTGTTTCTCGTGGGTTGGAAGAACATCAGTCATGTCTCCTCCACTAAAGTGGCTGCCTTGGCGTCTCACCGGATGTAATTTTCAATTGAGTTGAGCTGGAGATGAAAGACCGAAAAACCCACAATTTGAAAACTTTCACCATAATATGAACTTCCGTTGCTGGACGTATAAAAGATGTTTAGGAAAGTTGGAGACAAGAGGTCGTGAAAAGCGATGAACTTGTGACATTTTCCTCACAAAAGCTGAATCTCTTATATATTTCTTTTTAATGCACTCAGGAAGCTTTTTGGATGAATCCAAATAAAGTAAAAGAAGCACAAAGGAAACCTTGACCCAAAAGATATAGCCTGACTTTGTCATGAAATGAACTCACAGAGATGAGCATTCAAGAATCTCTCTGGCCCATGAAAATTAACTCTCCCAAACATCATGTTCATATCCACATTTTCTCTTTTCCTTTTTCACTTCACCGATGAAACATGCCTTTCGACATTTTTCCGGCGAACCAAGACAACTTGTGACGAAATTCAATTTCCCCATGCAAATTGTCAAGAACATATGGAAATTGAGATAGATTAGGGGGAGTCAGGAGGAGTCTCTTATTCCTTGATTTGACGTGAAATCAATAGCAGAATCCCTGGGATATATTTTTGTGTGGCAAATGGAATAAATAATACAGATAATACATCGCTGTCTTGCAATGCTCTATAAATGTCCAATATGTTCAATGTTCATATGTCATTCTTGCGCAAGGATTGATTGTCCTATTTTTTCCTATCCTCCTCTACAGCGTCACGGGAGAAGAATTTTGAAATAAAGGATATCTGAGAAAAGCTATAATTTCACATTGATAGGAATTTCAATTTTCTAAGATGAATTGACAAACAATACGAAATATATCTAAGATTTAACCCATTCTGCATTTCTTTTTACAAAGCCTTAGGTAAATTTTAGGACTGAATTTAAAGCTTTTGTTGAGTCAACTCAGAAATATCCCCTCGAATTTAATGCAATTTTCAACGAAATCGTATACCTCTTTCTCCCGTGAGTGAAAAAGGAAGTTTTTTTTCCTTATAAATTCTCTTCCTTCATTGGCGCCTCGCAGTGAAAAGCTCCAAAAATCTAAAGAATCCCTTCAAGTGAATATCTTTTGAATCCATTCCTCATTCTTTCGCTTTTCTCCGTCTTTGCCTGAGGTGGAATGAGCCATAAAATGTAACGAAGGAATATTTACCCAAGGAGAAAAGCTGCAGAGTAAAAACTGTGTCAGGAAGAGAAAATTGGTCTAGAGACTCCCTTGTTCTTGGGACAAATTGTTTCCCTTGTTATCACATCATTGTTCTTAGTGAGAGTTTCCTTATCAACACGTCTGGAGAGCTTTCGTATTGCATCGGCAGAGCAATGAATATTTGAATTAATTGAGTCTATCACAAAGTAATAGGCTCGTGGCAGAATATAGCAGTGAATTAGTAATGACATCAATTCTTGATAGGGATATGTTGTTTATAATGGACGGCTCCATTCACACATCGTTTGAGGGAGAGTGCAAGGGGAGATCCCAGTGGATTTATGCTCTGTGAAATTGTCCCTAATTCTTGTGGTATGAATGCTGAGTGAATTCTAAATGGAACAAGTGTTGCTGGCGCATGCGGCAGTGGACCAATGCAGATATTTTCAGGACAATATACGCGACCCCTGCGACAATTTGTTCTTAAGAGGGCGAATAATTGCAGAAAAATAAGATTTAAAAGTCGTTAAAAAAGCGTTAAGCTCTTGATTCAAAAAATTACTGGTAATTTTTAAGTCTTGAAAATTTAATAATAAAATTGCAAAATTATCAAAATTATTAAGTAATTCCAAGTAATTCAGATTACCAATTAATCACCCTTACAAGCCTCTATTCTGTTGATATGGCAACGATAGTGGAAATGTTTGGTTTCTCCTCAAAAGCATCCAGAGTGGCTCCAGATGGAGGGATGCAGCGAGTTCACAGGCATGAGGAATATAGCCACAGAATAGTGAGTTTGAGTGTTTTGCGAGGGAGAATTACTGGAGCGTACTCTTGCATTTGTTACTGACAAAATACAACCAATTTGCTGGGTATATATATCAAAGAGATCGAGGGTGGTATTCAGAGAAAACACTTTACAGCTCTTTAGATTAAGGGGAATTAGCAGAAGCTTGCAACAATTGCATTTTGCTGTTCTCAAGCACACGCCAAATGATTCGCTTCTTGTGGCCACTTGAGCGAATTATTGCGGTTGGAATCATTACAGAGAGCATTGCGTTATACCAACTGTGCAATGTTTGCAGCTGCGAGCACCACAAAAGGATATCAAGTGATATGTTTAAAATTCCTTTACAGCGTATGAAAATGCTTCGCTGTTTATATTTCTTTTGCGAAATTATGTTGTTGAAAGCGGAGAAAATAAATATGATAAAACACATAATTGGATATTTCATAAAATACATAAAAGAATCTTTTCGTGGAAAATTTAATTATTCTCCCCGATTATCTGTGTTGAATTTCACATGCACACTGTCTGCGAAAACTGTCGTCGGATGTCCTGAACTTTATGTCTTTTAATATGTCGCAAATGTGCTAATGTTCTCCTATCTTGTACACAGATATGTACACAATGTGGCGTCCATGGAGTTGCCACATGCGATAAGCTTGTGCAAAAAAATATCTTTTAGCGCTCTTACCGAGAGAAAACAGGGAAAATTGCGAATATTCTGTAGAAAGTCTCATCTAAATGGAATGAACATTCAGTACAACAAGTCCGAAACAGAGAAATCTCAATTTAAGTAATTAAACTCACTAGAAGTACTTCTCATGAGAATTAAAACTAATGGATATGTTTGTCAAAATTCTGTACGTGCTTCTCAGGATGGCGGCCAATAAATTTACCTCAACTGACAACAATTTTTAGGATTATCTGAGAGGAAACTTTTCAACCAATATCCACTGTGACTACATGTTAAATTCATCTTTTTATCGCTACGTCGCACGTTGTTGTGGCAGGATCTCTTACATTTTCAGGTATCCCCTTGAAAGTTCTGTACGAGCATGGAAAAAGGAGTGAAACGTGGAGACTTCTTAGCTCTTGTCGCTGCGGAATCAAATTTCATCTATTTCACCTTAAGAGCACTTTGGAAGATACTCAAGAAATTGCATTACTTCACAACTTTATCTGGCAAACAATATAGCAAATAGAATTGGTAGAGATCGTTTTTTTGTTCGAGTATTAAATTGGGTTATTTTATTATGAGGTGAAATTCAATTTATTAAATTAAATTTATAGAATAAATATTGTTAACAGAGAGAACAAGGGGTAAAATGAAGTAAATCGAATGATAAAATGTGAATTAGATCATTATGTATTTGAAGAAAGAAATGTCAAGTTTAGACTTGGCGGAGTGGGTCGACACGTTGCGTGGAAGAGGGAGATAGAAGTGTAAAAAGTCTTTTGCTTTTTGTCGAATGATATCAATAAAATTCTATGAAAAATGAAAGGTTTAGTCGTGATCCCTGGGTTGACTTTAGGGGGTCCCCCGAAGACCCGAAGTCTCTATCTGCAACCGTTTGGCCTCCAGGTTAATAACAGATGGAGAATCGGAGAAACATACTTGATTATCGTATTCAGTTAGGGAGAATTCGTAAAATGATTCATAAGTTAGGTACTTCCATTTCTGAGGATTTTTCACAATCCTTTTTTCAATTAACCAATTAATTTAGTAGATGGATGTACATTAGTATAATTAATGACCGCAGTTTCCCGTCTAATATCAGCTCTTTATATTGTTGCAAAATCGTGATTAAAATCCCAGATGGGGTTCAATTCAAAATAAAGCAACTAATTTAGATAAAATTTATAGACAAATAAATGTTTTTAAATGAGTTGAAAGACTGACATTAATTTACACAGCATTGCAGTAAAGTTTAAGCACTTCGTATATATATAATTTTGCGTAAACAAAATGAGACATTTGATGCAATAATAAAAGCGCCATAAAACTCCACACTTAAATAAACAATTCATTTATCTCTGATTTACTGCTTTTTACGTTCTTTTAGCATTTTATGGACTCAATTGATTAACAAAGTATCTCAAATTGTCCCATCAAAAAATTCAACCGTTTGTATTCAAGTTCCGTATAACTTGTGTTGAATATAACAGTCACTTTAAAAGCGGATTGTGTCTCGGATGAGGGGAAATTCTGCGCATTTCTCATTTTCAAACAACTTCCCTCGCTTTTCCAACGTGCCAAAGCTTTCCCAGCGCAGTAATTGAATTGCCGCCGTTTTAAAAATTATAAGACAAAATTCAATAAAAAGCTTTTAGGAAAATTAAAAGATTTTCAACCCATTAGAATGTTCAACCTCAACGTATAATCGCTTTAGTCAGTTCAGAAACGTACGTTAATTGCATTTCCTAGTTACACTTTGGATTACTGTCCAGCGTAAATAAACTGTGAGTGGATACTCAAAAAATAGGTCAAAGCGAATGTACACTTTGAGGTATTCACCAATTTTTCTCAATTAAACTGAGAGAACTTCCACAGAGAATCCTCCTTTGCTATTGCACGGAGGGAGACTTCCGCTGAAATGCAATTACGCTGGAATTCTAAATGAAGCGGAAAGTCTGGGGTAGAAAGAAGACCTCAATAATCACTAGAAGTGACGATATAATTTTAATACAAGCGAATGAAATATTTACACAAATCGGTAAGAGAATAAAATTTATCATGGAAGCGAGAACCATTTCCCACACTTCAGCAATTTTTATGATTCTTTCAAGAGAAAAGAAGATCGCGAAAGGAAAGTAAAAGCTCTTGGACAAAAAAAATGAGAAACACATAAAGACTTTTGCTCAATTCATGCCGTAAGTCCTTATCGAAAAGCTATTCTGTAAAACAGATTTGGCAACATTCAAACGAAAACGTGCACAAAGGCGGAATATCCTGATAAGTTTAGTGTTTCTATTTTGCTCTTTTTTTCTTCCTCTCCTTCCTTTGAATGTATCACCAAGGATGTTATTTGATGCAAAGGAAAATTGGGTCACGACTCATCCTACCTCATATCCTGTAGATTGACTGAGGAAGCCTTAGTGAATCTAAAATGTGTGAAATCTCTAGTTTCTGACTGAATCAAATGAAATTCTATGTGGTGAGATAAACATATATGCAAGATTTGTTTCTGGTGGAAAATGTGCACAACATTACGAGATAAATTGTCCCATAAAGCGACATATTCAACATTTATATCAATATTGTCTGCGTTCCATGTGCCACAGGGTAGAATCTAATACTGGTGTGTGGCAGCCCTTAAGGAATTCCTCTGCAGACTTGTCTCTTGTTGAATATTTAAACACTTCTATCACTGTTTGTCTGTCTAAATTCAAATTTGACCCATTTTCTAAGACAACTGCCTGGAAGCATATGTAGAAAAGATGTCGAAAAACCATGAGCAGGAATGATATATCCGAGATATTGATAACAAGATCATTTTATGTGCATCCCTATGAACTCTTTGCAACAAAATTGAATTATTTATCACATCTAAGAAGAAAATGGGGGTAGATATGATCTAAATAGGTGTTATGAAAATTTGAACTTACGCTCACAGATCTTCGCTTATGATTTTCTCTTTTATTCACAACCAAAATTTAACAGAAAGATTACTTTCGAAAGATACTTCATCTCAAAATATCTTCCCCTTGAACTCATACCTTGTTACGAAAACATTGGTACACTGAATTATTGATGATTTTCAGAGATTCATCCTTTTACAAGTAATTTAATAAACAATTTTCCATTGCTACAAGCGCTCTTAAATTTATTGTCAATTCGACCTGTTCCATTAAATTAATATGTATTGTATGTTAATATAAAATGTCGTTATTTCCCGAGAAGAGCAATTCAGTTAATTCCGAATGGAAAAGGGAATTTCAAGAGACTAAAGCATAACTGAAGTCCTTAACATTCATGAAATGGAATTCATACTCTAACAAATTTAAACTTCACGAGTTTAATTGGTGTGTCATGACTTTTTTAATGGAATATTTGGCATAATAACTGAATTTTGAGAACCTTAAGCTGATTCATTATCATTATAAGTTTTACAAGCCACACTCATTACTGGATGGTAAACTCATATACTTGAAACTTCTTGGTCAGGTGAACAGTTTACACTCCAAACATTCACTGAAATATTCATGGTTACAATGCAAAATGCTTGAAAACTCTCCATTTTACGAGTAATTTTAGAAGGATGGCGGCACATTTTCCCTCTGAGTGAGTTATCAAACCCCTTTTTTGGGTGGCACGCTCGGAAGATTTCCTCTTCTTCGGATCAATGAAAATAAACTCAGCCCGGAGAGAAGAAAACTTTCCCATCTTGAGGGAATGAATTTTTTATGGAGACATAAGAGACACAAACTACCCTGAGCATTATTGGTAATTTTCACTTTCATATTTTCCACATCAATACGCCAGTGTCATTAATATAACAACAAAAGCATGGGTGATAATAAAATTCTATTGATGACATAATTTGTCCTCCATTATATCATGAAAATGTTTATCCACGTCGTCTCTTGGATGGGAATTTTTCCGTGTCACTCTCCTGCCTCCTAAGAAATTTTCCATGCTGTGCCACAATTCCAAGCAGTCAACGCACAAAAAATGACGAGGAGAGATCATAAAGAATTTTATTACATAGGCTCATATCATCGAGAAAGAAGGATGAGTATTCTTAGAGGGCCTGAGATGAAAGATTAGATCAAATTTGATTGTCTGGTGGATTGAATTCATCGCAACATACGACATTTTAATACCGGTGGACAAGGGGCTACACATGCGAATTTCATTTATCCTATTGTTTCGTATGAACAGGATTCTCAGCAATTTTCTAAACGCTTGGTAACTTTTATTAGGAAATTCTAGAGAATTCCTAGTAGAATTTCAGGACATTTTCCTAATCTCAAAATTTAACCAATGGATTCTCTTCATGAATAACCCCTTGGTGGTGGGTGGTGGGATGGACTTTGAGGGGTAAAATGTACAAAATAATTCGACCTAAAACATCAGTCAATCCATCAATCGAGCAAATGGTGACAGTATGGGAAAGTCAAAGTCATGAACGTGTAACATTCTCTAAATTTCTTGTATAAAATTCCATATTAAGCACAGCGTACGCCATTCCTTATGCCGCAATTTAACTCTAAAAAATTGTGGGTGGAGACAAGGTACTGAGAACAAAGCAATATAGTGGAATCAGAAGGTACTCCCGTGATGGATCACCCATACAAGATTCAATAGATATTGTCTCAGTGGGGTTGTCACGCGTTTTGGGGGTGCGACTGGCGAAGACGTGAAAGAAATGGAAATTTCTACCTCCTATTCCACCATCACTTTCCACACCTTTTCGCCTTGAAAACTCACCCACCCCAACCCCCAATAGATATAATCGCAAACTGGAGCCCTTGTAAGCGAAATTGACTTTAAAAAACTTTCCCTAATTTTTTTGTTCGTGCGACTTTATGAAAATAATGCCCGGCGAACAAGGCAATAAAAATTCTAATGTAACTTCCTGCTATTCATCCATTTACTCCTCCCTAACTGTCGCTGAGGGGAAATGCCCTAAACGGATTTTTTTTTGTCCCAGTGTGAAAACAAGTTGAGGAAGTGGATGAAATTACCCATTTCCGCCCGTGAGAACGTTTGCAGAATTTTACTCTAATTTCAAATACGAGTGGTTTTGTGGTTTATGATGACCACAATTTGCTTCCTGTTAGGGTTCCCTGCTCAGGGGAACGGCACTAAAGTGCTTAAATATCATCATCCATTGATTGTTGAGGGTAAATTGGTGAGAAAAGCTCTGCCTATATCAGGACATTACATGTACTCAAAAGAATGAGTGTTAGATTTCAAAACTTTGAATTATTTATTTTTGCTCCTTCTCACCCTCCATGTATTCTAACTCCTTGGCTGAAACAATATATTTCCCCAATAAAAATTATTGCGAAAAATGTTATTTTTCTCCCATTTTCCGTGAGTGTAGCACGTGTGGTTGGGTTTGTATGGGAAAAACAATGGCCTAAATTGTTATGAGATTGAGAAATACAACCCATGAAATTCTCCGGGCAAATTGGATTAAATTGTGGGATTGTGGAAGTGTACACAATAAATTGAAAGACACATAAAGCATCCCATTGAAAGGGAATTTGAGTGCAGTGCTCCGAGAGAGCCTAAGCAAATTGGACAACATTCAAATTTCCTTTACACCTAAATAGCAATGCGGAACGAAATGGGGTGGCTCTTTGCTCTTTGGGAAGTCACGTCACGTGCAACGTGCGGCCAGATATTGGCTTTCAACGTTATGGTAAGAATGGAAGCTGATGCCAAACATTCAAAGGACTAATCCACGCAGAGCCTCAGCGAGTAACAATTTGTAGTAAATTTAGAATTGACTGTTCGTGCCAGTTGGTTGTTGATTGATCCTGCATGTAAATGATGTTGACTATAGAAGATTGATGAAGCTCGAAAAGAGCTTTTCATTCATCAACCTTTAAAGGGCGAAAATCGATGTTGGAAAATCCAAAATAAATATTGAACAATATAGATATGAGGGCATTTTTCTGAACAAACGAAAACAGCTGGTGGGAACCACATGAAAAATTGAATGCCATTGTCTGTGAAAAATGCATTTTCAATGGTTTGTGGTATTTTCAATGGCAATTCTGAAATGCCGACAAAGCAATAACTGGGCCACTGAGGACTCTTACAATTCATATTAAAATAGTTTATATGGAATTCGACAAATACGATATTTCAGGGAAATTCTTTAAATTATTTTCAGCAATAATATTTTCATTCATGAAGCTATTTTATTAACTCGTCATCCATCCTCGACAAAGCATAAGGGGAAATATTTTATTCGATATATTTTTTGATCTATAATATTTTATAATAAGTTAAGATTTGAGAAATACAAACATTATACTCCATTAAATTTCAGGAATCCCGAAATTATGTGTATTTCGAAAAAACTTTCACCGCGTTCCATATTTTCAAACCTACTGGAAAGTCCTTTTCCTTCTCTCGTATTTTTTGTCAGGATTCTGTTATTTATCTGCGTATTTGCATTTTAAAAGCCCTACAATATGATGCACTCCAAAGCTATTTGATAACAATAGCATGAAATTGCACGAAAAATAATTGGTTTTCTCAATTGAGAGGCTTAATATCCATTATTCTGGAATCAGGCAATATAAACATCATAAATATGCATGATTCATAAAATATTCCAAATAATGTGGATTACAAGTCAAATAGCAATTTTGCAATATCAAGTAGTGACTGTATAAAATCCCATATTGTTATTAATCAGTTTATCAGAGTGGAAAAATCGGGAAAATGTTGACTGAAAATAAGAAATGAGGTGGAACAGTATAAAAGTAGAGGCCGTGGCTTTGTCAATTCCGATAATCTTTACAAATTCATCTTGCCACAATTCAGAGTCCATCATTTTGTCTTTATGTGCAGATTTCTGTGTCACAACATTTGCCATAGATAAAAAAATGCTAGATGCGTATTTTTTGCTGAGAGCTAATTCCTTAATTTAAAAATGGATCTCATAAATTACTCGTTATTACAGAGCCTCGGGGGATGATTCTGCCAAGAAGGAAATCATATTTCAGTGTGAGTCCGGAAAAATCGAGATAATGGTCCCGGTGTTCTAGGCTGAAAATTTTCATTCTCGCATCACGAGTGTGTGCGAGGATGGAAAGTGAAATTGTGATAAGGAGAGTTGTGGATGCTTGAAAAAGTACATAAAGGCACGTTTTGCTCCTTCTTCTGCTGCGTTTAGGATTTATTTTTAGATGGACGGCTCGAGTGTGTCGCAGATGGGCGTGGACAATTGTCAGATTAAAGCTCTTGGAGGACTCACCTTTGTCCGGCCGAGGAGGAGAGCATCCATTTCACCTTCATGGGCATTCGGTGGTCGAACGGCAGGAACTGGTGCGTCTCCGATGGCCACTGTTGTCATACTTCCTTGGCAGTTTAAGTGATTTTCGTCCCGGGAGGAAAACTCTTGATTTCTCTCGCCAACCAAAAGATTCCACTTCCAAAAGCCTCAATTCTGTTAACTTGTTTACTTTGTATATGTTTCCTGTCTTGCGTTACAAATTTGTCTCTCTCCTCTTCCTTGAGGGGTTTTTGGTATAAAAAAAGATATACTTCCACTTCCCTCCACTCAAGAGTTCACACTTTACATTGTAAAAAAATATTTATCTTTCTCTCTATCCGGTTCATATATAAAAAATACTTGGCTCATGGAAAAATTCATCTCGTCTATGTTGATTTACACAAGTGTTTCGAAGAATAAGACATTTTCATGATATCGCACACAGTCTCCCTTTCTACTGAAAGAAATTTTCCGTAGTATTAAGGGTTTATCTTCTTTCGCCATCATTGCATGGAATTTTTTTTGTGAGTTTCTCTGCTGTGATAAGTGAATTGTGTATTTTGTTAAGGAAAGTTCGTGATGGAGCTTTTCGGGACGATTCAAAATGCATGTGATGTTACGTGACCGGAAAAAAGCTTCAACTTTTAGCAGGATGAAGTTAATTAAACAATGGATGGGATAATCTGAAGAAAATATTGATCTTGAAAAGTTATTGAGAGACTAATAATAATTCCTATTCCATAGTAATATTTTCGTAACACGAGCTTTGACCTCAAATTTGGCATAATCCATTGCCATTGGCTTCATTCTCGATCAAAACATGCTCCTCAATGTCATAACTCATGATGTCTTGTGTGAGAAGTAGCACATTTCCTGTGAACAGATTCCTCATTATGATAATCCGATTCCCCACTTTAATACACATAACGTGTGTAGCCATAAATACCCGGGGGACTGCATACGAGAGGAGCCACGTTATTTTCGTGACATAAAGCTCTCTTAAGATGAGGATTATGGACATAAAAGAATATTAAGTTTAGGATTTTATTAAAAATATTCTCCCCTTATTCACATCAAATACTGCTGAGTCCCCCTTATTTTCTTTTATGCTCATCCCACCACTAAACATTAATTCCAAAGCTTCAACTTGGTGAGATGCAGAGATTCCATGCGCTTATAACTTCTGTGGGGACAAAATTAAAAGCTCACAACTCTTCAAATGAATTATAATCCATTTGGAAAATCTCCTGCGGAATCCGAGGAAAGTTTAAATCAAAATTTATATCTATTGACAAATATAATATATGTCTCTCAAGTTCGTGACTCGAAAAACATCTGCCATTATCTATTATATGTATGTATGTTTGAGAAAGTTTATTGGATTTGCATGATTAACTATATATGTATACAAGGAACGAGGTGAATATTAAAGTTTTCCATCCCAAACAGAAGTTTATGGCGATGCATCTATCGAAATGTTGAAAGAATTTCTTCTCTTGTCGAAACCGCAACCCACATTTTTCTGATAATGACATTTTATTTTCTTTTTTTCCATAAACAAGTTTTGCTTCACAATTTTCAGGTCATAACTTGAACAAATATGAAATATTTAATCGATTTTCCACTAAGGCTTCCCCATCGAGAAATTTAATATCGGAGAAGAAATACAAGAGGGTGAAAATAGAGTGGTGATTGTTCAGAAAAGGATTGAAACCCTATGCGAAGTTCATTGAATTCTCTATATTTCTCAATTTGTATAAAAACCCTAAATCCATTGGAAAACAAGGAAACCCACATCATCCCAATTTTCCACTCCCCCAAAAGAACACCCATACGATTGATTCACAAAGGGCAAAAGGAAAACAGTGGAGCGGATATGCAAAACCTCCAATACAAAATTGTAAAATATTCTCAGAGAGAATGGGAAAATTTGTAACCCAATTGTCTCCTGTAAATGATTTGTCTCATAATTTATGGGTTTCGTTTTTCTTTTTCTCTCTCTGAATTGTCCATTTGAATTGTTAATTCTGGGGAAGGAGGGAAAAGGAATTTTTATATTGTTTTCTGCGTGCCAGGATTTCTTATTCACATCTGACAGAATAAATTATTTGTTTCAAAAGATGATGAAAAGGGATGTTGTAAGCGTGGAAATTGTGCAAATTATGAATTTAATATATTTTACGTGGAAGAATGAAAAAGGTTTTCTTGAGAAAATGTTGGAAAAAAGTTAATGTTGTAAGTAATATCGCAATCTTACATTTTATGGAAGAGTGACTCGGACAAGGTGTTGAGATACTGACACTTTCCTTGTATAAATAAAAATAAATTTGACGTAATATTTATTATAGCACAAAATTGCGTAAAATATTTTTCAATCCTTCATTATAGAAATTTATGGGAATGCGGAGAAAGTCATATTATTATTCATGGTGTCATAAACGAAGATCTCCAATGCGCTAAAACTTTTCTCCGAGGGTATATCATATAAGGAAATCAATAAAATGTTTTTTGGTTTTTTCCTTTTTTAACAGAAAGTGTTAAGAATTTTTCAATCCTCTGTAAAACACACTTAAAGCAGTTTAAAGAAAATTTGTAATGTTTTTTATTATATGTAAATTTTCTGTTTATATTCAGAAGGGTTGTACTTATTATATTTAGAAATTTTGTAAAGTTCAAAACAAGAGCTATAAATTCTTTTATTTATGATGATGTACGTATCCTTGCTCTTTCCTTATGAATTTTCAATACCTTCTTGCAGTATCAGATGCTACATAAAATTTTTATAGCATTCCGTTGAACAATTTTCTCCTAATATACGTTATTTTCTACGACAAATCCAATGCAATTTCTCAATAAATCGAATCGAGAGAAAAACATTCCTGTCACATTATTTCCCAAAAAACTTGCAAAATTCCTGAACTACATCGATATGGATCAATACAGTGTCAGCGGCACAAAAGTTATGAAATTTTCGATTTCTCTGAAAAGTCATTGAAACTGTCAGCAAGAAATATTATGTGGGGGGTGAGAGCTTTATCCCAAAAGTGTATCAAGAACATATAAATTTGAAATAAGAAAATTTTGTGGTAACATGTTTCCAAACAACTGACAGCCTCTTACTGAATTCCCAACAATGACGCTTATATTGAGTGTTGGCAATTTAAATTGCTGATGAGGGAACGAAATACGGGGTTGAAAATCAAATTCACTCACTTTGTGAGCCTTCAATTTGAATGACAATTCATCATTACGGTTCATAATAACCGCAAATTAAAGTGATATATCAAATTCACAAGAGTGCAATTTGCTGCATTGCAATATTTCAGCACTCGTAATATATATAGTTATGTTACTATGAAATGGAATATGGAGTGTCATGCTGAGGAAAATATTTTTCCACGGACGATTGAGAGAGAAAATGAAGCTACATTCATGTCTTTTTTATAGCCACTTGCACATAAAATGCAATATGCTGGTTTGTTTATTGAATGTGAAACGTGAAACTTTGCTAAGGATCTGCAAGATAGAATCAAGCAGCTATACAGCCTTGAAAGATTTGCTACCTATATACAATTCTTCAAGCTTTAACTATTCTTATGGGGCCACCTACGGGCCATATACATATAATTCTCCCTCAAATATTCTATCGGGACTCCGATCTCCCAAGCAAATGTGTTTACAGATGGAACAAGGAAAAGTGCTTGAAAAAGAGAAAGTGGATACATAAGCCAGGTAGGAGGGAATCCCCCAATGTTCGAGTGAGTCATTTATTCGCATCAGTTGTCGATGATGAAGTGTGATACCTGGGTTCGTGTGTCGAATATGGGGAAAAGGTGGAAGGAAGATGGGTATGTTGGCCATTTATGAAACATAATGAAATTGCATGTCAATCCCCTGTGGTTACAAATTATAGATTTCTCCCCCCCCCCCTCCTCAACAACAGGATATGCGAACCATGAATCGCTGGAGACGAATCACATTAGGAGCTTGCGCGCCAATATATTACACATATGGGCTGGGAGGGTCTTTTTGTTGGATCACTTTGTAATTTTATGAAGTGAATTTGATGAAAATTCCAAATTACTTTCTCTCCTGTCTCCACGCACGGGAAATTCCATTAAAGCACAGAAGGGAGAATTAAATTTTGTAATGATAGAGTAAAATGATAAAATGCCACCTAATATCTCCCACCAATTTCATCCAATTTGCAATCACTGGATGGGTGATTTAATTATTAACTGCAAAATACTGTGGCGACATTTTCTCCTTATAGTCCTATCTTTTTGCGTGAAGACGCGGAAAATTACAGGAAATCAATTTTAACGTCTTATTGGAATATTCTTTAGGGAAATTTATTACGAAAATGAATGGTGTTCTCCACAACGAGGCTAATGAACAACTCATTATTGTTTCTTTCTTCCATTTTCTTTATAACTTTTTCTGAAAAGAGTCTAAACCAAAATTCTTTTGAATTTATTTAATGAATTCTGATCAATTTTGATTCAGTCTTTTTGAGGCTTGTTTTTAATTGATTTATAGAATTTAAATTAAAAATGAAAGAAAGTTTGAGAAAAGGGTTTTGTAAATACATATTCTTATATTCATTTACCGCGTATAACTTTTTTATTGTTCTTTATTTTCTTATCTTAAAAACTTGATTAAAATCTCTCTGTAATCAACAAAAATGATCTCAAACGCTTGAGTTGATCATTAATATTTTTCCAAAGCAATAAATCAAAGTTCTAACTTTAAAATTCATTTCATTACTGCAAGAATAGGAAGAGGATTTTTCTAAAGTCACTTGTCACAATTTCCGTATAAATCTCTTTACGTTCATTTCTCTTACTCGTGACCACCCACCCCTTGGATTACCCCTATAATTTCCAAGTCAATTGAGAAGATACTCAACTCTCGAGGACACTCTTAATTAATTTTCAGACGAATGTGTCAAGTTGCGTTTGAGTGATTCGATGCTCTTGGTGTCTCCAGAGAGCCAAGAGTTTCATGTAATTCCCTGTGTGTCAGTTACTAAATAAGGATAATCAGATCCCTGCATCGTCACCACTTTCTTCACTTCTCTTCCTCGTCGTAGTTCTTCATATTCTACAAAAAAAACTTGTCAGCAGAAACTCAAGTTGTCTGACTCTCACCATCAATACATCTTCTGCAGGCAATGGTGGAAAAGTTATGCTCACATTTTAATATTATTATGTATGTTTTCGTCTCTAGGACATATGGAAAATTCAGTAACATTGTTAACCATGAATTCGTCATAATTTAAACTCTCTCTGTGGAAAATTCACTTTATATTTCTCTACATGTGGTGAATATTCACTTAACAGTAAATGTCGTTTTAATTATAAATGCCGAATTTAATTTCTGACTTAAAACAAACACGAAACTTTGAGATATTATAATTCCCTCGAAATACTGAGATTATATAGTGGTGGTGGAGGTGTGAAGGTGATTTTTCCTTTCTCGAGGCAAATTATCACGATATCAGAGTTTGGGCAAATAGTTGGTTTTATGCCTCTTGCATAAACAAGTAAGGAGGAGGTTCATGAAACTTTTACACAGAATGTGAAAATTTGCCAGAGGGGCGGGATAAGTGAAACAAAACGTACTCGTTTTAGTTAGCCGAATAAATCCGAATAAAAAATAAGGATTACCAGTAACTCGACAAGAGATTAAAGCTTTCCAACTTGAGTGTCTAAATGGCAAGATTGAACAATGAGCTTTATGTCATACGATCTGAATCTGTGGGGATAATCCGAACGATACGTAAAGGTTGAGAACCTCCAGTTGCTACGCAGCCAATCGTTATTATATTGATGCTCTGTACATAGATTCCCTGCCTCACTGTATGGCACGTTGTAGCCCCTCGGCTATACGGGGGTGAATTGAATTTGCTCTCCAATTTTGAAACAGGTCAAGTTCATATACTGCACACAGTACAACGATGTTTCCCTTTCCCATTCGCCATAGTCATTTCCAAAACGAGAAAGTCTCTCAAGTGGAAATATGGGGGTTTTGCTCCATGTAATACA
Source organism: Phlebotomus perniciosus (assembly GCA_918844115.2). Classification (NCBI taxonomy): domain Eukaryota; kingdom Metazoa; phylum Arthropoda; class Insecta; order Diptera; family Psychodidae; genus Phlebotomus; species Phlebotomus perniciosus. The sequence continues at coordinate 95,906 of CAKKOB020000033.1, forward strand.
AAATGTTGGGGGATGTTTCGAGACTGTGAGATGTGTGGGTGGGCGTGTGTGCAACACTAAAAACTAATTAAAATATCATTTATGAACACATCAATTAAATTACCGTAATTGGCACATATTTGTGTTTATATTCAGCTTTATGACGCACATTGAGATGAACAACAAGGTGAATGATACTTCCTTGGCAAATCACTTAATTATATCGCAATTAGCACAAAACTTGAGGCATCATCCCTTAAGTGAGTGATATGTTTTAGGCAGAAAGTAACTCAAAAGAAAAGCACAGAACAAGCAGCTAAAGCTCAAATCACATTTTCACATAAGGTGCCGCTCAATAAAAAAAATAATCGTATATTGTCCGGAATTTAGAACGCTCTTTTGATTGATGGCTTTTGTTGTCCAGATGCTCTCCCCGCTATGGCCGAAGAACAAATCAGACGTCTGAGATGGAAAAGAAGCGATAGTAGCAGAAAATGTACTGCGGGAGCTCATGTGCGTCTCGAAGCGCGCCCGTTGTGTGACTACTCTCGCTGTGGCGCTACAACAGTGGAGGCGCCGAGTGGAGCGGAGCTTTCCGAGCCGGCATGAATGAATCCCTCAGCGCTGCCCGAGAGAGTTGCGCTCCATGGCAACGGAATGGAAGCCGAGAGAGCCGTAGCTATGGGTACCCCCTCTCAGAAGGGGAAGGAGTGCATCAACAGCTGGATGTAAAGCTTTACAACATCCTGTGCATCTTGAAAAACGTGACGCGGCATTACATCGCGGGATTTCCAACGCTAAAGCTCTCTAAAGCTCGTCTCTCTTGTCCTTTGTTTACCAACTCCTAGGGATAAAATCCATCACACAATTGATTGATCTCCAAAGCATTCAATTAGTTCCCAAGCCCTGTTCACGACATATTAAGCAGATTAGGCACATCCATCCTTCAATGGCCCCTTTCCTCCTAATATACGAAAAACGCCCCCAGTGTGAAAGTGACACATGTAATTTTGTAGTAAATTGCCGAGGTTTGAGGACACGCGGGTCAGTGGGGTATCATCTGCTGGATGTGTAATGAATACGTAATGTTTAGGGGTGAAAATACAATGAATAAATTTTGACGACGGTACACTACAAACCATTGGAGAATCATTTCATGGAACGGCCGAATGAAATTCAATATGTTCCCATCTCGAACTCGATGTTTAGATTATTCTTCAAGGTACTCATGTGTGTATATGGGGAATTTTTGTGTTTAATTTCAAATGAAATGAGTTGAAGAATAATATTTATGGAATATCTCTCACAGATGACTCCCATCAGCTGACATGTCAATTTGTTATTCTTAAAGATAGATATATGAACACAATTCTTTCCGTTTCATAAGAGATATTTTTCCCATTTGTTTCTCTCTGAATTACCAGAGAATTTTTTGATGCTAGGATAGTGTTTCCAACTATTTTTGGTGCTTTAAAAAATTCTCAGAATTCTATTTACATTAGCAAGTCGATAATTGAAAAATTACCTCAATAACACCTTAAAAGTGCAGTTTATTATCACCTGTTATTTCAAAAAAAGCTACAAAACAACTCTTTTGTGCTTTGCAGTAATCGTCACCCCCATATAGCGTGGGGAAGTCAGTCTATTTCTCTTTGTGTTTCCATTATAGGTTTCTCGGAGGACAATACAAATCTCTACCTTTAGTCATCTCTCTCTAATTCCTCTCCATTGAGAAGTGGAGTGGCTCAATTTACTCCACAGGGGGGCTCATCCCCCATTACAGGGGGCGACGGCTCACTTAATAGACACAACACAAAAGGGCCATGATGAGAAGTGGAACATGATAGATGGGGATCAGGATTTATTGTTATAAATCCTCTGTCACACTCCACTTAGCCTTTTGGTCTGTGAGATGCTCCATGGGGTCGTAATTTGTCGAAATGGTGGAGAACCTCCACCAATTTATCAGAACAATCTGTCAATACGTAAATTTACCTGATGTCCAGCAACGCTCCATCATTGTCCGTTGCGTCAGGACTAATATAACATCTTGTTCACCTTCCACCCCCGCCAATGCCTCCATCTAGCCATGAGGAGACGAACTCTACGACACATCCCCACCATCATATCGATTCATCACCCCTTGAAAAGGGGAAAGATCTGTGCCAAAAAGCTCCCCACCGAGTGGCTTCAGGGCGCTCCCGGAGGGTAATTTATGTCACTTCGGGGGGAGAATAAATAAATTCCTTGCGATCAAAAAGATGATATCGAGTGTGATTGGGATATAAAAGTGTCTCACTCTGTGGGTAAAGTTTTTGTCATCCCAAACTTCTCCCTTCATCGTAATGACTCTCTGGCGGCAAAGAGATAAGCCGGCAGAGGAAAATCGAGGGATATAATTGATGGAGCGGATGGTAACATTCTCTAGGACTAATCGAATGGAAAAATCTACACTTGCGGCTGGATTCGGGGTGTTAATGGTGTTCTTTTCCTAACCCAAGAAGCTTACCTCAATTGTTATGTGGCCACGACGCTTGATGTGGTCCGGAGATGATCTGAGGTTCTTCGAATCAATCTGGACATTTGTCTGCATTTTGTCACACTAGCACTAATGGTCGATGGGGCTGAAAAGAGATGACAACATCAGAAAATATATACCTACTTAAGAAAAGGTTTATAAAGCTTTATCTGTGTTAAGTAATGCAATATTTGATGTCGCTTCTCAATTGAGTTTGATAAAAAGACATCTCTATGATTAAAGTTCAAATAACCATTTATTAGATTTTTATAAGGCTTTTGAATTATTGTTTTTCAGAAGATAAGCCACAAAAACGAGCTGTTCCCATTGTCATTTCCGCGATAAATTTTAATGGCTTTATGGTAAAGGCATTAAAAGCTCTCATTCATTATTAAGCACTTTATGAATGAGAACGTATAAAAATACCATCATTCTTTTTATTGATTCCAAAAAACAAGCATTTTGATCTCTCTTGATTCCTTATTCATGGCTTTTCTTCTTTTGCGCGTGTGAGATATTTCTCATACTCATCTCAAGTTTCGGAATTTTAAAGGGGAAAAAACCCTTCATATAAGAGGGTGTAAATGGAAAGTGTGAGCATGATTATTTATGATCTAATATTTTTCATTTCTGGATGACAATCTGGTTGAAGAGATGTCCTCATAATCACTTCATTTCATCGTCAGAAAGAAATAAGACACTGGGTGGTGGGAAAAAACATGTTCACCATGTGCTGAATTGTTAAAGAGCTTGGAGATGCTTTTCACTCACGCTGATGTAGAGGAAGTACCACAACGTTGTGAATCCATGGAGAGAAATGACACAGTAAACGGTCTCATGGTACATATGGAAAGCTCTTCATAAATGTATGGATAAATTACCAAGTTTTAGTGGAAGTCAAAAGCTCGTGGTGGGAAAAAAATCTTCACCCTCATATAAAAACACAAACATAAATAAATGAAGAGGTTTTTCTCTTCATCACAAATTCCGCATCCCTACTTATCATATCCACCTTAATGGAAGGTGAAAATCCCCATGGCATTAAATTAAAATCCATTCTGGTGTTA
>CAKKOB020000033.1:99474-128274 GCA_918844115.2 Phlebotomus perniciosus
TCCATGGAGAGAAATGACACAGTAAACGGTCTCATGGTACATATGGAAAGCTCTTCATAAATGTATGGATAAATTACCAAGTTTTAGTGGAAGTCAAAAGCTCGTGGTGGGAAAAAAATCTTCACCCTCATATAAAAACACGAAACATAAATAAATGAAGAGGTTTTTCTCTTCATCACAAATTCCACATCCCTACTTATCGTATCCGCCTTAATGGAAGGTGAAAATCCCCATGGCATTAAATTAAAATCCATTCTGGTGTTATGAAGAAATAAACGCATTTTTTCCATCTGTTTTTCAACACCTCGCAAGTGATAGTGAAATATCTTACGCGAATTTTGAATGAATACGAGAAAAAAACTGGCTGTAACGCATTCATTTTTACAAAGGAGGGCTTTAATAAATTCTCCCTTGAAATCCTTGGGTAAGACTTTTATCGAGAAAATATGTAATGAGCTGTGCTTAAATTCACACCTCATTTGTGGTTGCAGAAAAATTCTTTTAGCATTCTCGTAAAAATGTGAAACAAAGCATGGATCTGACAATAAAAGTCAATTTTCTTTTATTGAAATATTCACTCGTTTTTCAAATGGGTCTCTCCAACGGAATACGTACAGTCAAGTGGCTGGAAATCTTTCTGAATTTATGAGTTGTTTTACACTCAGAAGCTTCAGAAGGGAGAATTGAACATTTTCTTTAATGATAAATTACACAATTTTTCCTTTTATCCAAAAGATTGAAAATTAAAGAAAAAACCAACCAGTAATCTCAAAAAATTTTATTTTCTTGGTATTCTATCTAATAAAGAATTTTATTATAAAATACTTGACATTTTTCTCTGAATGCAATCAAAACGCAAGACTTAAAGTTCTTATTTCTCTTGAGAATTGAACTTCTTGGGTTGTGTTATTGTCAGCGCGGTTGTCTCACTCTTGAGAAGAAAAGAGAGGAAGGACTTGAGGGGGAAATGGATATGAGAATTCTTGACATGTTTATTACAGTCTAGTAAATCGTAAGCCTTCTTCCTCACTCCTAAATGGGTGACGAGACAGAATTTTCAATTTGGATGTATTAAAATATAATTCAATATCATCATGGGAATATGTATTACAGCATTGCAAGTTTATGTTGTACGTCGTTTCGTACTAGCCAAGGTATGTCAGTGACTCCCAAGAATTGGTAAAGAGATCCATCGTGAATGTACTTGAGGGGAAAATTCAATCAGAATGCGGTTCACGTTTTACTTCGGAATGTGACGATGCCTCATCCCAACTGATTGATGCTCTCAGATGTGATCAACGCATTTTGGTTCACCTAACTTCCTGGCCGATATCTTGGGAAATTGGCAGTTTACGGATGCGTGGAAAGTTTACCAATCCAAAATAATTCTTGGGGCGAGCGTCATAAAACGTGCGAGAAAATAATAAGATCTGTCTTCAATTAGGTACGAAAGTTAATTCTGAGGCTGGAATAATGTGTACACGTTGTGATAAGAACTGCGAATGGCTTTATTGTTGCGTTATATAGCCATTCAATTCAGTGGGAAGAGCTTCAAGCTGACTTCTTTTAATTAAATAAAGATACATATAGATGTACATTGACAAACACATACATACATCATAATATTGTAAAAAAAACAATATTTTATTCGCCTTTATTCATTTAATAAAAAAAACTCTCATTCTTCTATTGAGAAGCTAATTAAAAAGCCTTTTAATTAAACCGTGCAAACATTTTGTCGGTATTTGTAATACAAAATTCCATTATTGAGAAAAACAAAAAAACTCTGGAAAAATAAGGACAAAAAATTGGAGAGACATTGAGAGCTTTGTTTCTATTGAGCTACACATAACTCGTTATCTGAATTGAAAAGCATGTACCTATATAAAAGGAGATGGGTGAGAGTCAGAATTCAAAGCTTCTTGCGGGTGCGTCGATGTGTAGGAATTTCCCGAGGAATTTGTATGAATATTAGTACTGAGAATTAAGTTGATGGCTTTTCCTCCTTTTTATTCACTCTGTCAAGGTTAATAAATTATAATCTCATTTGCCACGAATGATTTACCGTGTGCTCAGCAGGAAGAATGAGACCCATCCTTTAGAAAAAAAACTGTGACAATAAGGAAGACTTATCCCGGTTTAAGGAATTTTGTCTGTATATAACACTTAATGGGTAGGAAAAGCCAAAGAAAGAGTCCTCAGCACGATGGCAATCTCTATGGCATTTTTGGGTGACGAACGCGTGTCTAATCTCAAAAGTAGGCAAAAAACGTGCCTCATAAGCAGAGTATCTCTCCTCCTTGAAATGTTGTTAACACGGAGTGGCTGTTTTCTGTTGCTCAAGTGCTCCAATGGAGTCTGCCTCGGGCGTTCCTGTGGCGGCAATAATTGCGGCCCCCATAATCGAAATGAAATTTTTATGCAAAACACAAACCCAGAAATTTTCTCCTGCTTTGACTACTAATCTTTTCCTCTGCCACTTGAGCTCAATTTTGAACTTTACTCTCGTGAATCTATTCAGGGAATGTTTGAAGGAAAAAAGCTCTCTCTCGCTGAACTTTTGTGGGTGGAGAGAAAACTTTAATATTTACATAGCAATGATTTAAAGAGCTTTTCAGCGAAACCTCTTCACCCATTGTGACTCCCCTTCAAGATAACAATATGTAAGCTGACTAGGGACTTTTTGTTACTTACTCCATTGTCAAAGAAAATAAAAACAAGTTGCTTCTTGCTGAACATATTTGTGCAATTTAATTTTGAATGAAGTTAGAAGAGTTTTCGCATAGAAGAGACTGTTTTACATAAGTAACCACAGTAGAATCGGGTCTTAAATTTTATTTTTTCAAATAGAATGTGATTATTCCTTATTTACAAATTCTTATGATTAGGATCATCGGTGAATAACACTATTTTCTCCCAATATGCCTAACTCTCAAAAGTCATAAAATAAGAAAAGCGTGGGTCTTATGTGGATTCAGAATAGAAACCGTATGAATACATTAGAAGATATTTACTGTGAATACGAATGATCTGATTATAACAATGGTTTATCTGTTTTTGAATAGGAGAAAAGGCAAAGGTCGGATGAATGTGAAATTGCTGGGTAACCCCCTGCGGACCCTAGAATCCCTGCAAGAGAGTGGTAATTCATCCATTTAAAAAGGAGTGAGTGCGAACAATGACTGAGGATATTCTGTTAATTACCATTTCTTTTGTGCCACAAAGCACCCACAAAATAGAGCTTTCATATCGTGGAGAGGAAGGAAGATTATTATGAAAACTTCACTTGTCGGAAATTATTTTCTCCAATGCACTTTCATTCACTCTTGTGCGTTGCTGAGCAATATCTCAAGGTATTGTGCAGAATATCACCATTGTTCGCGCAACTTTTCACCCAATGTTCAACGGGGTTAATGGAAACTGTTGCGCTCTCTATGTCCTCGATTTTTCCGCCAATGGGGATTTTCTAGAAACTTTTGCAACTTTTCTAGGTTTTAATGTAAGTTTTTTAGTCTCCTTTTCTCTTCTAATTCTCAGCTATAATTGAACACATCCCAGACATCAACTGTTGCTCGAACTTCCCCTCGTATTTCTTTGTTTTTTTTTTTATCTTGTGATATATTTTCCATTTAATGTTTTATATCTGTATGGCGGCGACAGTTGAATGAAAAATCTTGGGCGTCATGGAGTCGGACGTCAAAAGCACAACACTTTCAATTCAGTCCGCACACAGAATTGAAAGTTTTAAAACTCAAAAGTTTCATACGCCAATTGCACAACATTATATTAAATCTCTCTCGTAATGGACATAATTCAATACCACAGGATGTGTCTCCATGACTTTTCTCCTGCAAGCACTTTTCCAACATAAACACAAGAGAGACATTTTTTCTTCTTCTGGTATGTAAGGATGTTGAATGGATAGAGCTGAGAAATGAGTTCTTTTGATTGAGCTCTCTGGCAAATGTGGGTGAGCCAGGAAGATGTATTTCTTCAGGGTATTTCAAACATATATCTTTACTCCTTTTTGCCAACCTTCTACTCCTCCAATCTCATGGAGTGAGCACAACTGTTTGCAAATCCCCATGAAAATAATAATGAACTTAAATTGAGAGAGGGGGATATTTTTCAAAGTCACAAGGATATGAAGCAATTTCCTTCTCGATTTTTTACTATAAAACCACTGTTCTCTGCCAAATAACAATTCCATATCAATTTACGACTGACATGAAACCACAAAATCTATAAAATAATAATAAACATGTAGTCAAATTTTCTTTGATATTGCGTTGTTTTATTTGCTCAAATGTATTTAGTTTTTAGGAGATACCACAATATAATACTATCTGTTAATATAATAATAAGCAGTGGCCCCAGTGGCCATATAAAACGGATGTTCATTAAAAGTGCTTTACTGGTTCTAAAACGTAAGTTTATACCCTTTAAATTTTATTCCCTTTTGTCCTGCAACATCTGAAAGTTTACTTTTCCTGCATTTTCATAATTAGACACATGCATTTAGATATTTTCTGTTTATATTTGTAAAAATTACTAGAAATTTAAATTATTCTTAACTTTGATTTTAAGAAAATAGAGGATTTTAATATTTAAAGAAATATTTTTTTTACATTCATTAATTTATTATATATTGGCAAACTTAAAGCTTATTTAAAGAAACACTTTTACTGAAATACTAGTCATCCAGATTTAAAGGAGTGGTTTGCTACAAATTCCTTAGATTTCTTATGGATTTCCTATGGAACTATTATATAAAGAGGTATCATTTCTTTCCTTTTCTCGCGATTATTTTTCTTTGATCATGTTTCTAAGTTGAAACTTACCGAGTAGGTACCTATATATTAATAAACAATAACAGAGCAAAAGATCCAAAAAGCTCCTTAAACCAATTTAATTTATAACAACTAAAGATATTTGCATAGACACGCAAAAGAAAAGCAATAATTGAGTGCCTTGGGAGGTAAAATGCATGCAATGCGCGAGTTCTTCCAGCTAAATACTCATTTAAACAATGGCACTCTATAACACCCACCCCTTGGGAAATTGAATTATCTATAACATGAAAGGGAATTATGGTGAGAAGTTAATTGCCATGAGCTTTACACGTAATTTGACGGGGAAATTTAGTGTCGCTCATCGAAACACTGTCTATGATGGCGTTCGACTTAATTCAATTTAAATTGAATTTTCCGCTCAACACTGTGACAACATTCTGTCACTCCCCAATTATGATGATGTATCGACAAGGAGTCTTCCCAAAGACGATCGCCTTCCGCCAGGGACACGTACAAGTTTACGGGGGACAGGGAAATAGTCGAATACCATTTGTCACGGAAGCAAAATCTCATCGGCGAATGCGGCCCTTGAGGAGATACAGAAAGAAAATTGGGAAGAGCACCGAGAAAATCCGCTTTGTTTGGGGGAGTGAAAATTTAGGACTTGGGAGTGGTTGCGTGCTTCGACTTTTTATGGACGCCTCTGAATATATCTTCGCCCACACCACATGAGGCCAAGAGAAACACAAGAAGGAGTTGAGAAAACCCAAAGCATGATTTCCAACATGAGCCTCGCAGGACTTTTCTCTAAATAATTCACCAGTTGAAATAGCCACAGCATTATTTGCCTTTTTTATTTCAACTTCCTCTTACACTTGCTCTACAATCTTTCCACCCTCCTTATTATTCTTCCATCATCGTCTTGTTATTATGTGATTGTGTGAAAGAAGTCGTGACAATTTGCTATATTGTTTTTCATATTTTTTACCCTTCAAGCCTTTCCAAACATCTTGAACAAACTTGAAATTCAACACACCAATTAAAACAACATGTTCGTGACTCAAGGTTGTGTTAAGTGTTTGTTTTAACAGCTACTCGCCCACAGATTTGTCTGAATCAAAAAAACATTTTTTTTAAAGGAGCTGATATGGTTTTCTTTTAATAGAACATTTTCATAATAATACCTATATAATACATCATTGAATAAAATATTTACCTAGAAATCTCCTCAAACAATCCTGAATCTATTGATATAATTTTCCAGAAAAATGATTGAGATATTTTTCTCTGAATTGTTTACCGTTCTAGTGTTTATAAGAGAATAATTATACAAAGAAAAAAATATCGGACATAATTCATTTATTTATGGGTCATTTTACTACCCATCGGTCCTCAAAGAGTTAAACCATCCTAGAAAAAATTTCTTGTAACTTGAAATGTTGAAAATTAAGTCGTCATAATTGGCGTACTTTTCTCCGTCCAAATACCTCTCCTTTCATTTCCCAAGAAATTCATGTTCTTATATTCTCATCAACATTATTCTTTTACCAGCAAAAACAATCGTAGCCTTGGATATTTTCCAAAATGGGGAGAAAATGTGCCAAATGATTAGTATGTTTATCAAGAAATATGCAATAAAATGACCTGAATATGTAGCAAAAGCATAATTTCACATTCTCCCCATTCTCCTGATTTAATTCGCTTTTTTATAAACCACATTTTTATTTATCTCAATTATGATAGCGATGATAGAATATGGTTTACGAATCCCCTTGTGAGCAATTCTCTGAAATATTTATTTTTATATCCTTGGAAATTCCTTTTCAATGTCAGCTGAGTTGATAAATTCAATTGAATGGACAACAAAATGATACATAGCACAATTTTTATCGTTGTTGTTATTCGAATAGGCTGTTCGTGGAATTTTATCGGCGCTCAAGATAGATATGTTGGTAGATCCTTTTCGGAGAATCGAAATCTATTTTATGGCACCTCAGAATAAAATTGTATTGGCAAACATATTCTATTGTGACACCTTCATTGTCACACAATTGTCCTCGGTGGAGGTGTTTCTCATTTTCTCTGTTGTCGGTGGGCGGGCAACGAGGTGGAATACAAATGCTCAGGGGGAAAAAATGCGGGAAGCTTTTGTCTTCAGGCACTTCATTCGTATACAATCTGGGATTCTTGCAACCAAAGAGTTCAAATGAAATGACTGCCAAAAGCTATATTGAAGAAGGTATATTTATGAAAGAAATTTCAAGATATAATTGAAAGCTCTCGCAATATCAAAACTCTGGTGAATGCCATTCAAAAGGATATTTCAAGCGTTGGCGAAGGATTTGTCAATACATAAATTTGTGTTCTTGCTATGTACAAATGAAAAGTCAAAACATTTTCATTTGATTTGATACATTTAGCAAACAAAGTGGTAAAATATTAAATAAGGGGGTGATATAAATCACCATAAATTCAAAATATCAGTTATTACAAATTTGAATCTATGTGACATTGACAGCAATTTCTTGTCATTATGACACTTCAGCTGTCAACCATCTATCATTCTCAACTTCTAACACAACCAAGCCCCTTGTTTCTGAGGTTTAAGGTGTTTGTATCTCATTGTGAAATGGTGAGAGAAATTCTGTGGCTTCTGCTCGTCTTCATCTGCAAATTTGTTGACAAATTCAATATCTAAAGAGATGTTTCACATTTCAGAGCATAGAGAACGTGTGATGTTGCTCGGTTTGAAAGGAGACATGAGAAAGGGGAGCAAAAAAAAGTATATATACCTAGAAAATGTTTACAAATCGATTTCTTCAAACATGTACAAATGATTTTCTCAGGAATTTTCACACATGAGAAAAAATGTTGCTCACTCTTTCGGCGGATGATGTCAAAATTTAGATCATAAACAGCCAATCAATCATCTAAGACTAATAATATTGATGGTAAAGGAGGCAATATAAGGTGCGTCATACTCACACAATTTCACCTGTTGAGTTGATATTCCAAGGAATATATTTTTATGTTAAAGGAGCTCCTTCTCGGGATTTTTTTTTGGTAAATAGGTATATTTAAATAATAAACACAGTGAATATCCACCCTCCCTTTTTCGCTCACAAAAACAAAGGTAAATAACTGCGGGATGGAGCACACCACAAACAGGAAGACCTAAAAGAATGGAAAATCGCTTCGCGGAAGAAGGCTAAAGGATGGAGGAAACAATTTTCTTCAGCCACTGATTCACACTCTAATTGGAAATTTCTTTTTCCTCCCACAAAATCACACAACTTCCTCCACTTTGGCACATTTTTTTCTCTCCACTTCGTTCAAAAGAAAAGTTTTGTTGATGCTTTGTATTGAGCTTTTATTCCTATTTTCCGGACACTTTTACCCAAGGGAGCTTTTCCCTCTCTCTCTCCAATTTATATTTCAATCACGCTTTTCTTGTGAACCGTGGTATCACAGCGAATCGACCGGATATTGAAAGACAAATAAAAGGACGAGGAGCACGGATCGCTGGGGATGCCGATGGTGCGCACTTTGAGTACTCAACCATGCGACTTGTGCGAAAGTTCGTGCGATACTGAGGAGATGCGGGAAAATTATCAACAACGTTCCAACACTCAGACTCGGTGGTGTGTGTGCCAGACAAAGAGAAGGCGCTCTTCGACCTGCGGGTGACGGTCGGAATAGGGCAAGGGATGAAGCATTTACGACGCACTCCCAAGGTATGTCTCGTGTTGGACAAAATAGACTATCATTCGCCGGCAAAAGTTGACAAACACCCCTTCGAAATATATATTGAGCTTTTATAGCTTTTCTACTTAATCCTTAAAAGATTCAACTGGAGGCACTCCTCTCACGGATCACACCGATATACCCATCAAATTAATTGCCTCTCCAACACCTCAACATCTTTGCCCTACGGCAAACACTGGATGCTATAAATAAAATGCCCAAAATCAGTTTTAAAGGGTATACACCACTCCTAATAAAAGGTCATCGACATGTTGCCATGCAAGTACACTAATTGTACACACAATAGACACCAATAAGGGCTAAATTGATTACCAGTTTCGCGTTTCAAATCGAATCCAGCGAATCCAGCTGAATTGATTGATGAGCTAATGCATTTAGGCAATAACGACAATCGTCTCATCGATTGGCCGTATATATGCAAATGGTAATCTAAATTGAGATACCAATTCATCCCCGGGGCAAAATCCCAATGTTTGTATGGATATTCTGGGCACATCTTCAATAAATTGGCCAAATACCTGCAGGGATTTTCCCAAAACGCCCAACGTGATATTGTTTTGGTTTGTCGAATAAATTTTAACATGGAAAGTTGTGTAATAATGGTAATAATATATGAATAATAAAATGGTTTTATCTAAGATTGTTTAAAAAAAATATTTTTAAAAAGTGAATAATTACAGAATATTAATGCAAAACTATACAGATTCCTAAAAATATAAACCTTGAAACACTTTTCAAATTTATTTTAATTAATTATTATGATAAAGCTTCTGCTGATAAAGTTTGACCACAAAATATATCAGTTATACATAGGGGTAAATTTCACAGCAAAGCATTTAGACTGCTGGTTTAATAATGCTTTGACTAACAAACCTTGATTTAAAAAATGGTAGTCGCATACTCCATCAGCTCATGGTCCCTTTGATATAAAGCGCCCTGTACTGTACACATTTTGCAAATGCTGAATGAAAACTATTTGGCGTAGGAATTTCGGGAGTTCGTATCTATTCAAATGAGCAGCTAAAAGCCCGAGAGGAGCTCCTCATAAATGGAGTGTCTATATCTGTGATGAAATAATTCCTTATCTTTAGAAAACCCACCCTTCAAAATGATGTTGAGAGATACTCGTGTAAGATATTTAGCGAAAATTTGCTCAAAGAATCAATTTGCTCATGAGCGACATCGGAGATTGTGCTTCCTTATTCTGTTGATTTATGTGCTATTCGTTGTAACTTTACGGGTTTCTCTGCTTTTTTATTGTTGCTTTTTTTTTTATCTATACACAGTGTTTTCCGGACACGAAGTGTGTCTTGCTAATCCACGCTCCCGGGAGATGCTTGAGAAATGATGTGTAAGGAAAGGATCCTATTGCGTTTGGGCGTGAATAAATCATTGGGTGGCTGCAATAAAAGAAGATATTGCCCAAGACTGACGGATATAATCACACTTGAGAGGCTTGAGAGTATGAGATTTTTATGCCAATCAATCCCTCGCCGCTTATCTTTCACAACATGTAAAGTTCCATCCAAACTTTTACTCTTCAACTGAGGGTCTCGCAGAAAGTTAAATGAAGAAAAGAAAAAGTCTGACATGAAAATTATGCGCAGAAAATGAATATATAGCTAATTTGTAATTGAGGAAAGAAAAGTCTCGAAAAATTCTGAAGAAAGTCATTTTTTATTTTCAACTTCACTAAGCAATTTTGTGATTTTTCAATATGTTTCACAAACTCTGATCTCTTGAGTGACAGAAACATTATACGCCTCTTCTTCCTGCATGAGAATATGAACCTCTTTGTGGTGAAAAGGTATTCAATTTGCTTTGCTAATTAGGTAAAAGGAAAACAAATGGAAGGGGACACCATGTTTTGATTGAGGGCGTGTATATAATATGTGATGTGTTGATGATATGAGACTTTCCGGTCGGAGTCATTAAAATTCCATACAGGATGTCCTTTAGCAGATGTAATTAACGGTCTCGCCATCATCCGGATCTCACCAAAATTAAGCCTCAAGGGTGTCGGGAATAAACTCTGAGTGAATGAAAATTAATTTTCTGCCCTCATGGCATATAAAATCTCATGAGTTCTTCTGGTCTAATCCCTCTCTCCTGAATTATTTAGGTGTCTACCGCTAAATTTTCTAATTCGCCTTTTTAATTAAAGTTATGACGGACCGCAGCTATGTATAATATAAATCATCCAGAGATTTTCTGCTTGAATTAGGCTATGAAATGATAAGACTTCCGCTAATTTTCCTCTAAGAATTGTTCCACCTTAGCGGATGAGCATTCACGTAACGTACAATTAAATTTTATATCATGTTTATCGAGTCTCTCTATTTACGTAAAACACCAACGCAAATTTGCTTGCATGTATGTGAAAAGACGATGATGTTATTGTAATACTCTCAGATAATCTGCCAAATCCTCAGCATAGAGAGTCTGATAATTATTTTTTCATCCTCGATCAGTATTTTGAACCCACTTCCACATAATTCCTCATTATCTATCGTGAGCATTCTGTTCAAAATATTTACTTTTCAAAGTAAATTTCAATTCCAAATTTTTCCAAATGCTTCCTAATGGGAAAAAAAAGCGAAAAGACAACAAATTTGATAAGAAGTCGGAAAGAAGGCCACAAGGCGCTAGACAGGTGAGAGAAAAGGGCGTTATGCATTGTGCTGACACACCATTATAAATGCGGGATGATGGGTGACGGTAATTGAATTAAAAATTCATTATCTCACTTAATTACCGCCTTTTTTCTTCACTCTATCGCCTAAGCATTATAATTAACCTGCTCCACTCAGTGTCAGCGGAAAGGTGACAGAAATTGGCTGGCAAAGAGTGTACAAGATGATCTGAAAATCTTCTCTGGACCGGTTATTTCCATGATATTCCACGCAATATTTGTATCTCTTCGATGTGAAATAAATTAACTATAAATTCGATTATAATGTTTGTCTAATTTTGCCTCGAACTATTCAGACAGTTTAAGCTCAAAACAGTCGTTTGCCAGTGCTCGGACCAACATGAAGCCTTCAGAGATTTTTCAATTGAAAAGATTCTGGCTTGTTCTGGGATTATTCGTGGTGATTCTATTCGGGTGAGTGGAAAATTTTTCGTGCGACGATAAGGCAAATTGTATAGCAAGAGTGCAAAGTCAAAGTCATGGAAAAAGTTCTCTCAAAATTTAATTCATGGTGAAGTGTAATTTAAAAAAAATGCAAATTTCATCAAATTCCTTTACATTGCATTTTGCATTTTAACATTGAAAGGCACCCTAAATTACAGACTTTTTTACCTATGCTGTGAATTGTATTCAATCAGGTGAAAATTGTAATAATTTTACCCTTGAGAAATTCACAAGATTGAAAGACTTGGCATTGTTAAGCAATTCACATAAAAATCGACAAGAAAATATTGGACTTTTCCTTACTGAAGCACAAAATTTTCAGGTCACTCGCAACATTTTCCAAAAGCCCAGAAAATGTCTTTCCTGAAGACTTTCTCTTTGGCTCTGCTTCGGCTGCTTATCAGATCGAGGGTTACTCAAAAGCCGATGGCAAGGGACCAAGTATTTGGGATGATTTAGTGGAGAATAATCTAAACCTGGTGGCTGACCATCGGAGTCCAGACACAGGTCCGGATTCTTATAAGCACTACAAAGACGACGTGAGAGTGCTTAAAGAAATGGGGATGCAGATGTATCGTTTCTCAATCGGCTGGTCCAGGATAATGCCTGATGGCGATATATCGTCTCTAAACGAGGCAGGATTGCAATACTATGATAACCTTATCACTGAACTTTTGGCCAACAACATCATCCCAGTTGTGACCATGTATCACTGGGATCATCCAAGAGACATCCAGAAGTTGGGAGGGCCTTTAAATCCAATCTTTGCGGACTATTTCAAAGAATATGCAAGGGTTCTTTTCAAAAGATTCGGAGATAGAGTCAAGTACTGGATCACTATCAATGAGCCTAGCATTTTTTGCACCTATTCTTATACCACAGAAGATTGGGGAGCTGCAATTAATGTGACAGGGGGTGAATATTACTGTGCACACCATTTACTTATTGCCCATGCTAAGGTCTATCGAATGTACCAGGATGAGTTCTATTCCCATCAGGGTGGGAAAGTTGGCCTGAGTCTTCATAGCCGAGGGTACTTGCCTAAGAACCCAGATAGCGCTTCCGATAGAGAAGCTGCAAAAATTGGCTTCCTCACTGACCTAGGCTGGACGGCTCATCCTATCTTTTCCCTACACGGCGGTTACTCATCTGTCCTGACCAAATTCATTGCTGAAAAGAGCCACAAGGAGGGCAGGGCTTGGTCCCGATTGCCCAACATGGACCATGAAACAGTTAAACTCCTCCGCGGATCTGCGGATTTCTTAGGCCTAAACTACTACACAAGTCGATTGGTTGAAATGGATCCGAACCCCTTCAATGGCAAGACTTTCATCCTTGACGATACGCGCATAATTGAGACACCTGCTCCTCACTGGCCACAAGGAAAATCCTCTTGGCTTTACTCAGCTCCCGAAGGATTTAGGCAGCTCCTCAGATGGATTAAGAAGGAGTACAACAATCCTGATGTGATAATCACGGAGAATGGATGGTCTGACGACGGGGAGATGGAAGACGAGGGGCGAATTGAGTACTTGCGGCGGCATTTCGCCGAGATACTAGGGGCAATTAATCAGGATGGGTGTAACGTGAAGGGGCACACGACGTGGAGTATATTGGATAATTTTGAGTGGATGCGTGGATTTACGGAGAAATTTGGCATAGTCAGCTGGGACGAGAAGTCAAAGCAGAGGAAACCCAAGAAGAGCGCCTCCTTCCTCAGGCAGGTCATCACAACTCGACGGATTCCGCCACCACAGACTATCTGATTTATACTCAAGCGAGATGAATAAATGCTGGAACAGCAATAACTGTCTTAAGAGTTTACCCCATACCATGTAAAACCATCTTAATTTACATGAAATTGCTCTATGTCTCCTCATTGGGGAGGGTGCGTGTAATCGGATTTTATTCATGCAATCAACAGGGATGGAAAATTGAAACAATGTAATTTCTGACCCACCTGAAACACTTATTCAGCTCTTGTGCAGATTCATAGTGGCTTCACTGGCAATTACTTGCTTTTAATCCAATTACCTTCCACTTGGTGATACATTGCATAATTGAAAATGCAACTTATGCATTTAGCCGGGCTGTAAAGTGTGGACAGACCCGGTTGAATGGGTGTTTTTTGAAGCTCTAACGCGTATGAATATTTGTAAGAAGATTACAGAAAAATAACTCTCTAAACTGTCAGTGAACTTCCTTAATATACATATATAGGTGTCTGTTATCACTATCCAAATTTAAGGATTAGTCGGTGCAAATTTTGACAATATCTGGTTTTTATTTGGAAAAGGAACAAAAACCCCCGAAAAAATTTTGAAAATATTATTAAAGGCATAAAATAACAAAAGATGCTAAATAATTTGCTCTATCTTATACTTTTATCACCCTGAACATAAATATTCATAAAATGGCTGAAGAATCACATAGAGAGTGTGTGGCTCTGTTGTTTGCCTTTTTTATCTCACACAAAGCTCTTCTTCTTTGTTTACCTGGGCTGATGTGATAAATCTAGCTAACCATATAAATTTCAATATTATTTAGTTTACAAGTGGGCCACACATGCTTGGGGAGGTTAAGTTCAAAAACACTGTCGGATGTATATGTAAACATTGTCAAATGATGAATTTATAGCTTCCTGCATTAAAAATTTTAATTTTTAATTTTTAACACTCCCCATGATTATGTACAGATGACTGGGAAAGTACACACGTCGAGCGATGAGATTCTCATGACAATTTTCAGTGGAATATTCCATCTTTCCTGGGTTATGAACGTTCATAATTTTATTTAATGTGAAGGCTATATTTAGAGTTCCAGTAACCTTTATTATGTGACTTTGTTAATATGACCGACGAGAAGGTTTCTTGGTCAGCCGGGATTTTCTAATAGGAGAAGGAGATACGACAATATTTTCAAGTGTTTATGAAACCCTCTGTGCCACAGAGGAAATACAAGAAACCAGGCACTTACACACAAATAACATTCGAATTTTATGCAAATCGCAGAGATTGGAGTTTTCAGACAAATTTATTTCGCTATGATTACATAATATACAATACATAAACTTAATAAATAAATATATAATATATCCGAACTTGTACATAGTTTAAATAATCAGTCTATCCTATTTCCGCTGAGTTCCACCCAACACCATTCACACTGTCGATTGGTTATCCTTGTCACTCGCCTGGACATCATCATCGAGTACTTTTCCCTTGGTCTCCGGCACGACGAGTGCAATAAAGATTGCCCCAAGTATGCAGAATGCCGCGAATAGCCAGAGACACCCAAACAACTGGATGGAAGTCATTAAGATCGGCATCGCTTTCAAGATGACAAAAGCTGAGATGCTTATCGTGACTAAACAGAAACTGGATCCAACGGCTCTTATCTGAAAAGGCAAATACATGCTCAGTGGCGCGTGTGTCTCTTACTCACCTAAGTCGGGTGATTTACTTTAGATGGAAGCACCTCGGCGAGTACGGTATAGGGAAGAGCCAGAATACCCACGGATGAGATGTAGATGACAAAGGAGAGGGTCACCACAGGTACCCAGTCGAGGAATGCCAATAAGTAGCCTTCCCACTTGAAGAAGGAATAAGTACCCATTAGGATCAGCCCTGTTGCGGCACCCACGGATGAGATCAGGAGCAGGGTTTTCCTTCCAGCGCGATCCACAAAGATGGTGGATGTGTAGGTTCCAAAAATTTGAACCATGCCCAAAACAATTGAGGAAATGTTTGGATCCAAGTTGGATCCTGACTCCTTGAAAATTGTGGCGGTGTAGTTGACGAAAGCAAAGCATCCACAGAACTGAGTCAACAGCATGAGACCTACACCGATGACGATACCCTTCTTGGCATCTGGTGTCTCTGTATGACGAAATAAAAATTCAAGATTAGTGAATTAGTTCAAAACAATTCCCAGTAATATCAGATGATTTAATGCCATGACGTTAATAAATGCATAGCTGCGACAGAAGGTCTTACTAATCCCCTGTATCCCCTGTTATCTGAACGAACGCTTTCCTGGAAGCATCTCTCATGTTGAAATAGGTGCTAGATGTGTAAACTTACTGAAATCACTCAATTGAAGCTTCTCCTCGCGACTCTGGCTCTTCATATGTTGCTCTCTGACCCTCTCAAAATCATCCTTGACCTTACTATCCACAACGTTCGCATCGATATTCTTGTAGAACCTGAACGACGCTTCAGCATCTGTTATCCTATTAGCTTTCAGGAGACTAAGCGGTGTCTCAGGCAAGGATAAAACGCTCAAGACGAACACCACAGATAAGCTCAACATCAGGAAAGGGATGTAGCTATAGTGGATGAAGGTCCCTGCAACGTAACCGTTAAAGATGCCCATACTAACGCCCAGTGGTAGGATGGCACCTAGGCGACCACGGATAGCGGGGTCAGCGATTTCAGCGACGAATAGTGGTATTACAATATAGAGCCCACCGCCCGTAGCGCCGGCAAAAAATCGGGCCAAGTACAGATGGTATACGTAATCGGCAAAGATGACGCAGAGCCAGAAGCCGACGTGAGGCACAGCTAGCAACAAGATCGTCGTCTTGCGTCCACATCGAGTTGTGAGGCTTCCGAAGATGGCGCAACCAAAGATACCGCCTGCACACAGTAGAGCCCCAATCCAGGAGGCTTCATCAATGGAGATTTGCCCACTGACCAGTGGCGACTCTTCGGACAGGAGAATGGGCAGAAAGGGTGAAAGCCATCCAACAGCCGAGCCATGGGCCAAACCAATAATGTTCACTGAGGGTTGGGGTAATGGTATCAATTAATTATGAGCGCGGAAAATCAAAGCTGGATAGGAAATTGATTCCAAACTCGAGTGTTTGAAGACTCACCACAGAACACAGCCACAAATTGATGATTGATACTTGAAAAATTAATCAACTTCATCTTTTCGCTGCCAACAAATTACACTGCGCCCTTGTGGGGAAAAATCAATTTTCACAGAGGAGGGTTAATACGCAAAAAATTGCACTAAAAGAGCTGAGAAACTTGAGCTAAAAAAGTGTATCGCAAAATTGAAAATTTGCAAGTTTAAATCACATCATTAATCACAGAGTGATGAGAGCAGACTGGGATACAGTGGCTCGGGAGCAGCTCCTAAATACCGTCAGATAAAAATGATTGCAAAAGTACATAATTTCACTATAATGGCTCTAGTCCAAAAATCAACACATTTCGAAATTGTGAGATGGGTACACAAGGCTATAAATTCACTCACTACTCGACACTCCACCGCAATGGAATTGCGATGATGTGATTTTTCCTGATAAGAGATCAAGATTTACTTTTCACCCAAACGATTTTAATCATTTCACTTTGGAGAGCTTAAATAATGCACTATAACGCCTCAGTAATACTATAGCTCCTCCTTAGCCACGCACTAAGTTCTAAGTGATACTAGATAGTGTTCTGATCACCTTCTTATACCCATCCATTGGCAATTGAACCTCCTGCGCTCCGCTTGTGATGTAATCTAAGCTACATCTGTCTCCATGTTAGTATGATAAGATATTCTCGGCGTCATTAGGCTGTTTTAGGAAATTTTACATGATTATTTTGATGCACTATATTTGCTCAGCATCGACCTTACTAGAAGATCACCTAATGTGCAGGTGATTGTTTTTGTTATTGTCAACAACCCACTATGTAACTTGTGGCGAAAAGTTCATCTTCCCAATGACGCCATTGAAAATGTCTCGTGGCATCAAGTGGGAGAAGTGCCTGGGGAGTCAGTGTAGCACAAAAAGTGGCGAGAGACGTGGTGTAAATTCATCATTGTGATTTGTGTATGACGACTAACACACGAAGGTGTTTGTCTAGAGAGAAACTTTTCGCCCTCAGGAAGCCAGATGGGAGAATTACAACCCAGACACTGGAGATATTTATGAAAAAGAATTTTGTCCACGAGTCGCTCTCTCCGCCACTTTTTATCATAATTATGTTGGAAATATGGATGATGGATTTATAATTGGAGCCATGAAAGCGCTAAGATACGGAGAGATCGTTGCTCTGTAGGTTAGACTGGGTAGATACCCCAGACTATAAATTAAACTTTGACTATTTCGAACGACTGAACTAGACAAAGGCAATCTAAATTAGCTAAGTATAGATTGAGGCAACAG
The DNA here is from genome assembly GCA_918844115.2 of Phlebotomus perniciosus. Classification (NCBI taxonomy): domain Eukaryota; kingdom Metazoa; phylum Arthropoda; class Insecta; order Diptera; family Psychodidae; genus Phlebotomus; species Phlebotomus perniciosus. The sequence continues at coordinate 117,335 of CAKKOB020000033.1, forward strand.
TTAGGATAGGCTAAAATTAAGTAGACCAACTCTAAACGAGATAGGATGAGTTGGCAAGGTTCAACTGAACCAAACTGATCTTGATTAAAGGCAAGCAGAATCTGGGTAAGACTATGAAGAACTCGATTACGCTAGTTCATACTAAGTCAAGGCTGGACCAAGTCTGACTAAATTAAGAGGAAAACTAATCGAAACTATCTGGCTTAGACAAGTTTCCAAATAAAGGCGATCCCAACTAAATGTTTCTCGAACTTTCGTACTCTAAATCTTCCAACAAATGTGCTTTATTGCTCCCTCCATTACTTTAAACATCATCCGAGGGGGTCGACCAGATAGGAGGAGAGACAGAAACAACCGCAAGTACTGATTAAGAAAATAATTTATTTTTACCGCCACGCCAAGTACATAGTGCGTGAAACTGACGACAGAATTAATTTATGGTGTAGACAGTGGGTGGTTGTGTGGGCTTACGTTTCTTGCCGGCGAGAGCTTCTTGGATAGCTTCAAAGCTCTTGCCTTTTGTCTCAGGCACTAAGAAAAACACAAAAAGCGCCTCAAAGAAGCAGAACGCAGCGAAGAACCAGTAGCACGTATACATTCCGAAAGCTTCGGCTATAGACGTGTAGTACAGAAGTACGAGAAAAGCTGCAATCCATGATATGAAGAGGAACCCAGTGGCGAGGAAGCCTAGGATCTTGGGTGGCAAGAATTCAGCAAAGATGAAGAAGGGTAAGTTGTTGATGCCAATGTTACAGATGAAGACAGCTCCTGACAAGGCAGATAGGGGCAACCATCCATATTCGGACATGTCGAAGCCTGAGGCTTTCAGAAAGAGGTGAGTACCAAGGGCAGTGTGGCATATAGCTGTTCCAGTTGCAGACACAATTAGCAGGACTCTCCTTCCAGCATGATCTACAAGCCAGGATGATATGAAGGATCCAAGAATTTGAATGGCCGCAACTATGATAGACGACAAGTTCGGACTGAGGTCAGATCCAGCCTCTTGGAAGATACTGGTTGTGTATGTAACGATGGCAAACACCCCGCAAAAATCCGTTCCCAACAATAACACCAAACTGATAAGAACGGCGCGCAAAGTTGTAGGAGCAGCTATTTTAAAAATAAACGTGATATTGACTTAAGAATTTCACATGTTTCCAGAAGTTATGCAATTATACGCACTTAAATCCTGAATTGTGACTGTGTCTTTTTTGTTGGCGTTGTTAATGAGATTTTTCATCTTCTCAAATTCCGTTTGTAAGCTCAGTACAGATTCGCTTTTGGCGTTCTTCTTGACACCGCGGAAGAACTTTAGGGACTTTTCTGCTTCGTCAGGTCGATTCTTCAGAAGAAGATAGTAAGGCGTTTCGGGGAAGAATATGAAGGTGGAGCCGAAGATGGCAATCAAGGTAAGGACTACATAGGGGAAGGTTGAGATTGACATGTAGCTTCCGATCACATACCCGATAAGGATACCGGTGTTATCCAAAACTATCAGAGCTGCTCCAAGTCGTCCTCGGACCCTATGAATAGTTAGGGTAATAAATTTCGGTAACTTAAGACTCAAATCCTTGACTTAAACTTACTTGTCTTCCGAGATTTCATTTATATAAATAGGCAGTGTTACGAACAGTCCACCACCGGCGATTCCTCCTATTATCCGAGAGGCCAATAAATAATTGCCATCCTGAGCGACTAGGATCAGTAGGAAGGATAATGCAAGTGGAATCGAGAGGAGGAGCATCGACAATTTTCTTCCGATGCGATCGACGAGATTTCCGTATATTAAATTGCCAATAATTCCTCCTAAGCATGTTGCTGAGCTAATCCAGGACGCCTGATCCTTAGAGATTGGTCCAGATGATAATGAGCTCTCCTCCGTCAAAAGAACCGGAATTACTGGGGATACCCAACCGACTACTATTCCAAAGGCAATCGCGGCGATATTTCCTACAGATAAACGCAAGATTAGAATCTGTTCCAACCATAAACCGAATTAGATTAATTGGTTTTAAGATACTATACCGCTGAAGGTGGCCAAGTACTGGTAAACCCTCGACGTCATTGTGATTTGCTGTTGCTGGTGAATTCTTAGGATTTCTCATCAAGGCACTTTCACTGGAAACACTCCACGAAGAAGATAGTTCACCGAGATTCAGGCACTAACTGATGCTGTGTGGGATTTCTGCCACCTTTAAAATGTGGATGGATTACGTTCTTAAGATGATAAATTGCGATAAGTTGCAAATGAATTGTCATCACAGTGATTTCCATGAGCAATTAAAGTATAAATCTTTGTGACGCTCCAGTCTGTTGGTGGTGTGTAAAAAAATCGCGTGTTAGCAAAAATAAAACGAAAACCTATCTTTAGCTTTAGCTCTACGCCGTATTTTTATTTCTTCTTGGACAGTATCTCTATTATCTCTGCTGTGCTCTTTCCCTTTGTCTCGGGTTGCACGAGAGCAATGAAAACGACTTGGAGGAGGCAACATGCAGCAAAGAACCATATGCAGGTATGCATTCCATATTCATAGCCGATGATTATGAAGTACTTCACCAGAAGGAAAGTTATTGGCCACTGGATGACCATGAAGGTTGTAGCAGTGAAGCTGCGGATTTTTGTGGGCAGGATTTCTGCCATGACGAAGAAGGGGATGACGAGGAGACCCCAACTCCCGATGAAGATGGCTCCGCAGAAGAACACCATCGGCAACCATCCGTAGTTAGACATATCAACGCCATGATCTTTCAAAAAGAAGTGGAGTCCAAGGACTATTAAGCAGATTCCTGTTCCTAGAGAAGAGATTAGGAGGAGAATTTTCCGTCCTGCTTTGTCAATGAGAAAAGTTGAGGATATTCCTCCAGCAAGCATTATCACTCCTAGAATCATTGCTGATATTTCAGGCTCCAATGACGAATCGGCTTCCTCAAAGACCATAGATGTGAAGGTGATTAAAGGAAAGAGTCCGCAGAAGTTCCTTCCACAAAGCAATGCAAAGCTAATCAGAAGACCAAGCTTAGTACTCCTAGGTTCTGAAAACAAAGATTACACCCTTAAATAAAAAGAGTAAATTAAGCAAGGATAGCGATTCTTACTAAAATCTTGCAATGTGATCGATCCAGTATCTGCATTCTTAATGCACGAACTCTGAAGTCGTTCAAACTCCTCCTTAAATTCTTCGCTAATAGCATCCTTTTGCAATTTATGGCATCCGCGAAAGAACTTAAGAGAATCCTCAGCCGCCCCAATCTTGTTCTTCATCATAAGATATTGCGGTGTCTCTGGAAGAAGCGCAAAGGCAACGACAAAAATGCCAAGAAATCCAAGAACAACATACGGATACTCGACGAAGTGCAAATAAGTGCCGACAATGTATCCAAGCAAGATGCCCAGATTCACGAGATTCCCCACAAAAAAGCCGAGTATACCTCTAATTCTGTGTGAAGAGTATTGACATTAGTTAGCTTCGAGTGTCTGGAATTGGTGAGATAGTGTCAATCATTACCTATTTTCAGAGATTTCCGATACGTAAATTGGCAGCACACAAAAAAGAGCCCCTCCAGCAATACCACTCAAGAAACGAGATATATAAAGGTAGATAACATTCTGGGCGAAAGTGATAAGGAGGAAGGCTAATATGTGGGGTACAGTGCCAAGGTAAAGTGACCACTTCCTTCCGATTTTATCCGCCAGCCAGCCGAAGATTATGGTGCCCACTGAGCCTCCAATGTAGAGGAGGGAGCTAATCCACGATGCCTCATCTGTTGTGATGGGGCCACTGGGCAAGGGACTATTATTACCTAGGATATCAGGTATGGTCGGAGATACCCAGCCTACAGCAAATCCATAAACTATCGAAGCAATGTTGGCTGGAAAAATTTAAAGCTCTGAGATTCTGATCTTGATCTCTTGGATCTTGTGAACTTACCACATATGGCTGCGTAAAACTGGTTTATTAAAGCACCCATGGTTCAGTCTTCAAGGAATCAGAAATTGGGATAGGACCCACCACTTGCGAATGACAAACAGCAACTGCCCGCCAAAGTCACAAGCATAGATGAAGAGACTTCCTGATATGGAACCTATATGGCACACCTGAATGAAGAGTGTTGATATTGTCACTGTGGGTGAGGAGGCTTCCATTGAAAGCCAGAAACAAATACTCAGGGCAATTAATTTCTTTAATACGCACTCAAAGAAAGAGTTTGTACATATAGCGACAAATACAAGTAGTAAGTTAGTGATAAAGATAAACTTCTTTATCGGTCTCAAGAAAGTCTATCTATGGAGACAAGAGTATCTGGCGTAGAACGAAAGTATAGGCGTTATTTATTACATTCATACATCCTTCATTAAAATAATTTATAAATATTGTTTTAAATTTTTTTTAACAAAACTTGAATAAATAAAATAAAAATATGTAAAAGCATATACATATAAAAAATCCCTCAAAAATTCTAAGCAAAACAATTACGTGATATTTTTTAATATCAAACAACAATTAATCTGGGCAATGTATTGTTGTGTGAGGTTCTTATCATCGTTCTGTTTCTGCCGTATCTTCCCTGTGACTCGTCTCTTGGTTCGATGACTGGACACTTCTGCCTTCGAGAGCACAGACAATTTCTTCCGCATTCTTTCCCTTCGTTTCGGGCACACTTATCAGCACGAAGATGAGCTCGAAGAAGCACCAAGCCGCAAAAGTCCACATGCAGGTATGCATTCCGAAGGTATCCACAAAAGCCACGAGATACTCAACAAAGAGGAAGGAGTGCAACAGAGATGTGAAGAGGAAGGCCGTGGCTACAGAGCTTCTAATCTTGGCTGGGACAATCTCTGGTACAATGAAGAATGGCACATTCATGATGCCCAGGGCAGCGATAAAGACAGCTCCGGAGCAGCTGATGAGAGGGATCCATCCAAAGGAGGATAAATCCACAGAGATACTCTTCAAGTAGAAATGAACACCCAGGATCAGGAGGCAAATCCCTGTGCCAACAGATGAGATCACGAGGAGAATTCGTCTTCCTGCTTTATCGATTAACACCAGGGAGATGTACAGACCCACCAGTTGAATCACTCCCACGATAATAGCTGAATCATTAGGTGTGAGATCAGTTCCAGCTTCTTCGAAGATACTCGAAGTGAAATTTAGAAGTGGGAAGATACCACAGCAATTTCTGCCAGCAATCAATATAAAGCTGATAAGGAGAGCTTTCCTTGTTGATTTTGGCTCTGTTTAAAAAAATATATGTTGTTAGAGCTTTTGACACACAACAGGTTGGCACAATAAATCGTGGATATTGAATAAATAAATCACTATTTGTTGATTAATTGAGTGAATTTCGTGCGCTCACGCTTTTCTATTTTCTCTCTCTCTCTCTCTCTCTAATAAACATATGCTGTGAAGCCCATTTGTACCCTATCAATTATGCAAGAACTGATGGGAGTTTAATTTATACCATTTTACTATTTTCACCTGTTTCGCTACAAATTTAGTTTCGCTCATTTGCTCCTGTTTGAGAGACTATAGCAATAATTAATTATTTTTCTGCCATTTAATTATTCATTTCGCATGTTAAAGTCTATTCTTCTGCATCAATTTCAATTAATATTTAATTAGATATGGCAATATAAATATATTGAAATAAATTATTTGCATTTTATACTCACTAAAGTCTGCAATAGAGACGGAGACGGATTTCTTGGAATATCGAGGGGTGTTCTGAAGCTTTTCCAGCTCTAACCTCACGCTCTCAGGGATATCTTCTATGGAGTCTCTCCCAACTCCTCGGAAAAATCTCAATGCCTCTTCTGCCTCTTTAACTTTCCCACTGAGCAAGAGATACTGGGGTGTTTCTGGGAAGTATGGGAAAACAAAAACGAAAACGAGAATGAAGGCGAGAACGACGTAGGGAGAGATGAAGAAGGTAACATATCCTCCAATGACGAAACCCAGGAGGATGCCTGTGCAAACACTGAAGGCGAAATAGGACCCAAGTGAGCCTCTAATGCTGGAAAATTGGCGAGAGAAAAACCTCTTAAGATTTGATGAACTACGACGGTATAATAAGGACGACTTACGAGCTTTCAGCAATTTCTGAGACGTAAATTGGCGTCACGACAAAGCTCGCTCCAGCCGCCAGCCCACTGAGAATTCGCGAGATATAGAGATGAGTGAGTCCCGTGGCGAAGGCAATTAGGAGATGAGCAGGAATTTGCAAGAGCGTTCCCAAATACAGTGACCACTTCCTGCCAATTCTATCTGCGAGCCATCCAAAAATCAACGTTCCAACCATCCCTCCAATGTAGAGGATGGAGCTGAAGAGAGATGTGTCCGCCTTGGTCACAGGTCCACTGACCAGAGGACTCTCCCCGGAGAGTAAGAGGAGTATAATTGGGGAAGCCCATCCTACGTTTATGCCATACACAATCGATGAGATATTCACTAGAATGGAGAGAATTCCCGCCAAATTACACACATACACGACGACAATACTCACAGAACAATTCTCTCACCACAAATTGCTCCTAAATACTGTACGGTTTTCCCACCTATTCTTATTGTTAGGTTCATCTTCGGGGAATTATCTGGTGAACTGTTGTACTTGAATGCTTAATTGAGAGTGAATTGTGATGTATTGCCGAGAATATTTTAACTCACTTCCTCCATGTGAATTCAGGAAAAAGGGACAAAAAGTTGACATTGAGAGGGAAAAAGTGTTATAATGTGCTTCTGCAAAGAAAATGCATAACGATAAGCTTATCCAAAAGATTAAAGGTGGGATTTCAAGTGTGAACCCAGTTTAACAAAATGAGAAAATGTAATTTAAGGTCATCGTACTATGTATTTGATTTTCTTTCTAAATGGAAATAAAGAAGTTAATACAAGAACTAAAAAAAAATCATAAGTATTTTAAACTTCTTTATTCATTCACAGATGGGTTAACAGGGTTACTGGATAACAATAACTGTGATTCAGCGCAAAAAGGCAGCTAGAATAGTTCCATAAATTCAACTGTGGAAAATGCTCTTGCGGAAAAAGAAGCGCACTCGACCATCAAGGCAATTTCCTCAAGGAGTACAAGAAATTCAATGAGAGCGTAAAGTGTCGAGATGGAAAACTTAATTGATCGTAAATGAAGAATTAAATTTCAGTAATATCTGCGAAAATGAAGAACTTTTTTTCAGATTTCCTCTCTCCCATTAATTTTACAGCAAATTCAAGTGAATTCCAATTTCCTTATTAGAATTAATGAAATGAGTAGAGAAATCTACTCAATTAATTCAACTCACAGTCCTCACAGTGTATTATTCCAATTTGTGGTAAAGTTTCCTGTCGAAAGTTCTTCAGGAAATAATTCTGGTGACCCTCCCAGGAACACCAATTCGTTTTAGTGGTCACATAAAATAATTTGGAATGTTTAATAGAAATTGCATCTGTAACTGCCAGAGATGTGAAATTAATCAAGCATCTCATTATTGTTTCACTCGCTCAGCTTGCAACCATTTGCTCCTTTTTGCTCGTCAACAACGCTGTGATAAATTGTACAAAAATACTTCATTAAATTTTCTCTTCCTCAATTCCAGGCTCAATTCCATCTCAAGGATGAATTCACCGTTTCATTCACTCGAATTCCAATGTCAACCCCCCTCTCGAAATGTCTGGAAAACCTCAATCGGAATTTTAATTACAGCAGACAAAAGCACTGCAAAAATTTAGGATTAATGAACCCAAAAAAGATATAAGACTTTTTTTATGATACAAAGTTATCAATGACCAAGAGTAGTAATTTTTTCGTTCTGACCGTAAACTCAATGGAATTAGCGTAGCAAGAAATGAAGATTAAAACATATGTATAAAAAACACTTGTTACTTTAATAAACATTTGTATACAATGTTATGCTGAAAGTTCAAAAAAAAACATTTTATTGAGACTAAAAACACGACTTTAAAGCTTTTATATGATGGAATAGAATTTGAAATGTCGCTTGACAATTTTTCTTCTCTGAATTAATATTATTTTAGTTATATACTATGTTATGCGATAGTTGAGTTTCTCTTTTACTTGTTGATTGCGAATCATTTCACAGAGTGAGGCGGTTGAACTGAAGAAAATTTTTTAACAGTCTGTTTTATTGCTCTTCCCTTTCTTATCAGTCAGAGTCTTTACAATGTCATCAACACTTCTCCCTTTAGTCTCTGGCAAATAGAAAAATATGAAGATCGCTTCAAGGAGTATCCACGTGGCGAAAGCGATAATGCAAGTGTGCAAGCCAAATTTATCCATCAAGGGCAGGAAGAAGTGCATTGTGAGGATCGACTGAACCCTCGTTATCAAGTAAATGATCAATACAACAGTTCCACGCAACTTTGTAGGCACAATTTCAGTCATGACGATCGTGGGCGTGTGGATCAGTCCCATTGAGAAGATCGCAATGCCTGAGAATGCTAACAGGGGAAGCCATCCTGACAATGAGGAGACATCCAGTTCTGAGTTTTGAGCGAAGAAATACGACGCGATAGGAATGTAACTCATAAAAGTCCCCATAAGGGAACCAATAAGCAAAACCCTTCGTCCAAACTTGTCGATCGAGAGGGACATTGAGAAGTAGCTTATCAGTTGAACGATGGCAAAGATAATTGTGCCCAAATTGGGATCCATCTCCATTCCTGTTTCCTGGAAGATTAACCCATTGAAGTTCAGGATTAATCCTATTCCTGAGGCTTGGCGACCAGTGAAGATCACCAAGCAGATCACAAGAGCTTTTATAGTGGATGGATCTTCTGCAAAGAAAAAAAAAAATAATTTAGAACATTAAACTAAACTATTAAATTATTTTTTTACTGAAATCCTTGAGAGTAACCACTTCTTTTGAACTCTTTGCTGAATCCACTATTGTCTCCTTGAGGTGATTAAATTCCTCATCAATTTTCTCCTTAGGTGCTGACTGGCGATAAAACTGGAATGATCTCTCAGCTTCGGGAATTTTCTTGTGCAATAAAAGCATTTGGGGGGACTCTGGAAAGAAGATGAAAAGTAGGGAAATTCCAGATAGGAGTATGAGCACATATGGAGCAGAGTAGAAGGGCAAATAAGCCCACACAACTGCTCCCACCAACACGCCAACACAATCAACAATTCCCAGGACTGATCCCAGAATTCCTCTAATACTAGAAAATCAGAGAGAAATATTGTTTGAGGGATGCCACAATCATTATGGCTCAGCAGAGATTATTTTACCAGTCTTCGGAGACTTCACAAACATATGCTGGGATCAGCTGCAGAGATCCACCAGCAACTCCACTGAGAAATCTCGATGTATGGATGTAGTAAACATCTCGGGCGAAGATTATGCACAGAGCAGCTGCGATCTCAGGGATTGCAGCCAGAAGAATCGACCACTTCTGGCCAATACGCTTCCCTATGTAACCGAAGCAAACAGTTCCCACCAGTCCTCCAAAATACAGTATGGAACTGATCAAAGAAGCGTCAGCTAGAGAGATCTGACCACTTGGTAGAGGACTATCCTCAGTTAAGAGAACAGGTAAAGTCGGTGATGGCCAGATGGCCACCATTGCGTAGATCATGGTGTGGAAATTCACCAGGAAGGCACTTAGAAACTGCCATACCCTTCCACTAAAACTCACTCTCCACTCCATGTCGACGACCAAGACAAACTGAGTGATATTCATAAAATGAATTGCTTTTATCTCAGCTGGTGGGAAATATTTATTTTTGTCTAATCTCTAGCAGAAAAAAATTTCTCTTAGCAATTGTTGGCTATTTTTGTGCTGACGCGACGAAAATGGTTGATGAGCACAAAGAATAATAAAAAAAAAATATTCACGCTTATTGTGTTGACGAAGAAACATATCAGTGATTGATATCTTAAAACTCGTCACAATATTTCACCATTAATACTTCTTGAATGCATCTGTCTTGAATTGGCTTTAACTGTTTGTAATTGAGAAGCCACTATCATTAATTGCGAGTGTGATTTCGATGAAGAAAATTCATGCAAGATCAGCGAAGGTCGTTTCAAGTTTGCGTAAATCATAAATAAGAGACACGCGTCATGCGGACTTTGGATAAAGCCAATACAACCCATAGAAATGGAAGCTTTTCAAATATTAAAGCTATAAAAGCTTATGGTATACATAACAGGTATTGTTGAACTCTATCTTAGAGATCCTTAAAAAAAAACAAATTATGATTTAGCAAAGGTGGGGTTCAGGAAACAAAAAGTGCTTGATAACTGGTTGTTATGCTTATAACACGCATATATGTACTTCATAGGTGTTGTGGTCATAATAGTCTAATTGACTACAGACCTTGGATAAGGTGGGGAAACAAAAAAAAACATGTAGGTATTTCATGCGTCAGTGATCTCAACAAAAAATTTATAAAAGAAATATTATTGGGTGATTCTCTATGACTACTTCAGAAAACTTATATTTTGCTCATCCATTCTTATATCTTTATTCATTTTCCGTAAATTTAACAATTTTTTTCAACAGTCTGTTTTATTGCGATTTCCTATTCTCTATCAGTCAAAGTCTTCAAAATATCATCAATATTTCTTCCTTTGGTTTCTGGTAGGTAAAAGTAGATGAAAATTGCTTCCAGAAGCGCCCATATTGCAAAGGCAATAAGGCATATACCAAACTTATCAATTATCGGCAAGAAGAATTGCATAACGAAGATCGTCTCAATCCTCAACATCAAGTAGATGATCAAGACTACAGTTCCCCGAAGCTTTGTGGGCAAAATTTCACCCATAATAACAGTGGGTGTGTGGACGAGGCCCATAGAAAAGCCGGCAATGCATGAGAGAAAAACTAGAGGAACCCATCCTGAAAATGCAGAAACATCTATGCCGAAACTTTTAGCATAGAAAAACACTGCGATAGGGATAAAACATATAAAAGTCGACA